>JAKSZP010005395.1:0-174559 GCA_022478985.1 Massospora cicadina | reverse complement strand
AAGACAAGACCTCCATTTTTCTTGTTTCACTGATATCCCAGCAGCCTCTTCCAGTACTGACTCTTCCACTTAGTTTAATCAGGTCATCATCTTTTTATTGGTTTCAGCATATTATTCTTTAATTATCTATTGCCTTGATTTAAGGCGATCCAAAAACCCTTTCATCAAATATTGACATCGCCTCATTGCTCTATTTTAAAGGCAACCTGATAAGACCCATTATCACCTTATTCCAAATTGACCAATCACTTATAGCTCTGAATTATCCTCCGCAGATTCTTCTCATTAATCCTTTGGCGGAATTCCTCCACTGATCCGTGTGGTCTTAATAGTGGCTTGCCATCCAGTCATATAAAAAATTTCCAACACCCATTCTTCTCTTTTTCAACAACGTCTGCCACAACCCCCTTTAGTTGATTGGTTAGGATCTTCATTAAGATTTTATAGTCAATGTTAAGCAGAGTCAAAGGCTGATAGTTCCTCATGAGGGAGGGATTGCCCTTCTTATACAACAACACCACCACCACACCATTTGAAAACGCCAGCTTGATTATCCTGGATTCTATAAGTTGATTGTAAAGCTCAGCAAGAACCTCAAACATTTCTGCCTGAAATAACTTGAAGAACTCCAAGATCAACCCATCCTTCCTGGGAGCCTTGCCATTCTTGTCTTTGCAGATGGCATCTGACACCTCCAATTTGCAGATCTTGCTAGATAGGTGCAGCTGAGTCTCCTTTGGCAGTATCCCCAGTCCACTTGTGAGTACTTTGAATGCCTTTGGGTCATTCTCAGAGGGGCCATAAAGGTTTTCATAGTAGGATTTTGCCACCTCAGCTATGTGAGCAGCATTTTTTACATCAACTCCCTTATCAAAAAGTGACAAGATCCTTGCTAAGGATCTGAATACCCCTACTGCCTTGCAGAGTAGAGCCAAATTACTGTTGAAATCCTCATCCCATCTAGACTTCCTTTGTTTGAGTTGATCCACTATGAAGGCTCCCATCAATTTTGCATAGAATTCAGCCTTGACCATATAGGCAGATGCCCCATGACCGCAGCCTGCTTGCAGGTACTCTCAAAGCTCCTCTCCAAGGTTTCATACCTCAAATACATGGCCCTAGCTGCCTCCCAAAGATTTTCATAAGCCATTTTAAGATCAGCCTTCATCCTCAACCATTTTACTGTCATATCAGGATTCCCCACAATCTGGCTTCCCCATCACCTCACCTTCTACCTCATGATATTCTAAAGTGAACTTCACTTCAGGAGTTTAGGGTTCAGTCTCCAGATCCTTTTCCCTGCAGAAGCAACCTGAGGGTCACTGATCTGCAGTTTCAGTGGTCTGCGGTCTGAAGCACCTGGATCATAATTCTGAAGGATCAACTTGCAGTGACTCAGGAGAGGCTGGGGCACTGATATAAGGTCATTGTGAGAGAAATAATCACCCTGGATATGAGTTCACCCAGTCTCCCCCTCCACACCACAGCCAGCTCTCCACACATCCAGTAGGCTGAGGTTGATCATTAAACTGGCCAACTCGTGAGCTCCAGGATCAGAACTCCAGTTGTCTGAAGCCCCAACCCTATCATCCTTAAGGCAGACACAGTTCATGTCTCCCCCCCAGCACTACCAACCCCCAATGCCTTCCTCCTGGATCCTCAGGCTGACCTTCTGGAAGAAGGCCTTCTGTTCAGATCCAGAATTTGGCGTGTAAATGCTGATAAACTAAATTGATTCCTCTCCAAACAGTGATATTACTGCCACTGCTCTTCCAAGAACCAATACCCTTTTATCTAACACCTTAACGTTGTCCGCCCACCAGATCAAGATACCCCCCTTGGCTTCTCTCCCTCCCTCTTTACCACCCCTAAGGGCGAGTCCAAGTTTGGTTGATCCACCAAGTGAGAATAAAATGGTTGCTTCAGAGGAAACTGGAAAGCCCAGTCCTCTTTCACCCCAGATTTGAACTTAGTCTCAGTGAAAAAGCTGATATCTATCCTATGTTGTTGCAATCAAAGTTTTATCCACTGCCGCTGCTTGAGTTCATTTAGACCACACACGTTAGCACATTCAACCCTAATTGCCATAGGTTCAAAACTGAAGAGGATTCAGTATCAGGATCTGGGGATCCTCATCCTTTTTTACCTTAGCTTGTTTAGTGAGATCACGTTTCTTCCTCCCCTTTCCAGTACTAAACTGGGCAGGGGGTGGAGGATGCTCAGTTACAACAGCCTCCGTAATCTTCGCATTGCCAGGGTCCTCAATAGACATATCCACTTTGGTTGGAAGCATTAGGTTAGAAGGCATTGGCCCACTATTGCTAGCAGGCAACACCTCCCTCACCTCCGCCTCTTCCCCTATGGGCCTCATGCGCTCCATCACACCTACATCCCTTATGGTCGCTTGCCTCTTATGTAATTGAGTGATGGGGAGAACCCATCTGTTTGGGAGGCAACTGCTTCCATAATATTCTTTGCAGACTGTGACAAAGCGCCACTCAGCTCAATTTGGAGTCTAGCTGCTTCCCTCACCTTCTGGGAATGCTTTGTATCCTTGTTGACCTTTCTAGCACTTTTCAACACTCCAGTAACCACCTCCAAAGTAATGCCAGATGCTGCCTCCTCCATTGCTTTGGCTGACATCTCAGTCAGCTTCTCAAACGCCTTCTGGAGAGCCAACTTCTCTTTCTCAGAGGGCACCATTGCTGGCACCCCGTGCTAGGCCCACTAGGCTTGGCCACTGCCACAGGAGGTTGAACCTGAGGACATTTGGCTATGACATGCCCCTTCACCCCACACAAGAAGCACCTGTCCAGTGGTACCACAGAGACACTCCAGGTCCCCAAAGTGACTGAATGAGGTAACTCTCTGTATGATTTCAAAAGTTTAACCTTCAAAACCCAGTCCTCAAATATTACAGTGAACTTTTTCAAGCTACCATCCTTCTTCTTCAAGTTCTTTACCAGCTTGTTCTCATTAAAGGAGATCACTCTGCCAAAGCCTTTCAGCTGAGGCATCATGGCCCCTCTAGTGATCACAGGTGGTACATCCCTCAGAATGAACCTTCTGATCTCAGTGCTGATATCAAGACATACAGCCTCCTCATTCTTTGTGCTCAAACTGGCAGCCAAAACCTGTTCCTTTTGAAGCTTATACTGGAAGGTTATAAGTTTCAACCCAGGAGCCAAACATGAAATATGGAGTGGGGCAAACCCACACACCTCAATCACCCTGACCATGAATATCTCCTTAGACCACCCAGTCTTCACTTCCACGGTGTGAACCATCTTGAGGCTCTCCACCATGCCTGCCATCAGATCCTTGAAGGGGCCATAGTTCCTCACTTTGCAAATCTTGGATCTGACCCTAAATCCATTAGCAGCTGCCGCTGCAAAAGAGACCAAAGCTCCTTGTGCAGCAGAGGCCACCCCCACTGTTATTTGATAAAAGAGTTGGTCTCTCCAGTTTGTTTTTGTGACAAAGTTTGCTCTCTAGGCCCTTTTTGTGTGGGAACCATTGCAGCCCTTTTGGGTCAGTCCATCATTTTGGTACATGAGTGCTCTCACCTTTCACTGCACCAGTGTAAGCCAACATAAGCTACTGGCCACTATCCAGGTTCAGGCTAACCTAGAAAACTGTGTTAATTATTGTAGACAGGTGAGCTGAAGCCCAGCCAATCAGGATTGCCCCACTCTTGTTGCTAAGACCTGATTTTGCAGCACCCCATCTCATAGAGAAGTAGTGTGACAGATGATACACCTGACTCTTGCCTCCCCTTTCCTGCCCATATTCCCCCCAAAGGAGAGTGGAAGCACCTGCAAGAACAGGTTGAGTTATAGTCATTAGCTTCCATCCCACTCCCCATCCAGGCCACTACAGGACCCTTCTAGGGTACCTCTCTGGGTTCTGTTGTTGGCTACTCACCCATGTTTCCACAAGCTTTCCTCGGTAATGCCACATAAAGGCCCCAGCTTACCCTACCTAGCTCCCACCTGTTATAACTTGATTCATCAGTAAACCAGGCAAAGATACTGGTCTATTCTTAATAGGGTCACCACATTGTTGGAAATTATGGTAATTCAACGATATTTTGCAGGTGGCAGTTTGGTATGGTCCACAATTATCAGATACATCAAATTTAATATGGTGGCGGTCATTGACTGGCATTTGAAAGGAATCTATGGAATTTCTATAGTTAGGTGGATATTAAAGAAATTAGAAGAAGTTAAAATAGAAAAGATTTAAAACCGATAAAAACTGACATCCTATAAAAAGGGAAAGCGGGTATAAGCCCTGCTTCTTGTAAATATTTCGAGGATCAAACGGTTTTAGATTTAATAGAAGAGAGCTGTATAAAAATAGATAATGTGGGAAAAGTTTCATGGCACGCTTTGTAAAGTCTCAGTGCCATCCTAACCTTTCGAAGATACTGAATTCTTTAGCTTCATTGTCAGATTATTATATGACTCATATTAATCGAGAAACAACATAAAGTTGAATATCAATTTAAGGCAGGTGGACTAGAAATAGATCAAAAAATTTAAGACCTTTAACTTATGGTAAAAAGCTTAAGATCATGAACATGTCCTATAACTGGACTGTTCGAAACTTCTGTAACATTTCATTAATCATTGCAAGGCGATATTATCATTGCATTTTGTCATTTAACTTAAATTGAAATTGTCGAAAATGGCTCATGTATAACAATGATTGGCGTGCCAATCAGATTGCGAAGAATTTACCAAACGGAGAAGATTGACGTTCTAGCTTCGATGACTTATCAGTAAATCATCATTTGAGGCCAATTAGAATGTGCAGATATAGTCAGTCAATTCACTTAATTCTGCCACCAATAGCTCAAGGCTATGAGCTAATCAGGTTCCTCGAATCAGGATTAGATTTTGATATTTGGCCGACATAATTCTAGCGCCACGAGTTAACGGATCTTGTGAATTTAATTTTCCATCAAATTTAGTGCCATTAACCTCCCAATGTCTTAACCAATCAGAACGCACCGGGTCCAAGCAAAATCAATTTTAAATACGCCATGTCCTAATTACGAACTAATCCGGATCTTGAGATCCCATACTTATTTTAAATTTAAAATTATGCCATCAAATTTAGAGATCCTAGCCACTCAGAGCATGGAATCGCCACAAAACCGGGTATCTGTCATTATGACGTCAATACTGAAATCAGGACAATCTACTCACAGCCAATCAACCTGCGTGGGACTAACCGGAAGCGCGAGACACAGCTAATGGCCCTAATGCCGAGTACGGCAAATTAGAAAACGCGAATCAGAACTCATGAGCTCAGACCAAATTTTATTAAAATAAAGCGGCTTACCTAAAACCATTAAGCTTAAAAAAACAAACACCAACCAACTGTCAAGTAAAACCATTGAACCTATTTAATTTAACAAATCACCAACAGTTTATTATAAATTACTGAACCTATCAAACCAACCAAAACCTCCAGCCACTTATTCAAAAATATTGAGTCTATCAAAATAACTAAAAATCTTCATTTACACCAATCTCAATACCGTCATCATTGCATGAGATCATAAATGTTAATGTTTCAGGTAACGGTAGTTGAAGCGGTAATAAGAATTTTCTACCCATCTAAAAGTAATATATCATGTTAAAAGAAAAGTTCATACCTTGAATAAACGATGTTAGAAAAGTTCTACTTAAATGTATTGATGGTTTAATTAAATGGGAAAAAACGGAAGGTTCGGAATTTTACGGAAGTCCAATAATGAGTTTGAGGATGTGGTCAAAGGTGGCATGCGAAACCCATCCCGACATTGAAGTGGGGTGTGGTGAGAGCGGAAAGGCCTTATAGAGATAGAAATAATTAGCTTACCTTTTACCGATCCCAGGGGAAAAGCGAACTCCTATCCTTTGTCCTGCATAAATTTAAAGTAAGTTTCAGATTAGTGCGGAACCTATAATATATCATTTGCGTTTTAAGTAAATTAACTTTTGCCCCCAAATATGCCATTTGCAGCTTTTAAGAGGGGTGCTATTACATATACTAAATTTAAACCGTATGATTATTTTAGATTTTATAGAGGGATTACTAGTGAAGCCTTAGCTATTAAATCTAAAGGCATGGGAAGTGTAAACAATCTTTTCAAGAGCTTTGACGCGTCTTCAGTGGAGGATCATGAGGCTATTGCTGCGTGCACTTCATATTGGAACAAAGGTACTTTGTATATATGTTAGCTCATTTTGTGCAGGCAGCGCGTTTTCCGTTGAAGAACGTCAGAAATTTAGACTTCGTGGGTTGATCCCAGGTGGGGTTGAGTCCATAGAAATCCAGGCGGAGCGAGCTATGCTCGGCCTCCGCCGCCAGGCTGGACCTCTAGCTAAATATATGTTCTTGTCACATATTCGGAATACCAACGTCCGTTTGTTTTATTTCTTAGTGATCAATCACTTTAAGGTGCTGTTAAATCCGATGCTGTTCTAATTTTGATAGGAGATTGCGCCTCTTATTTATACCCCAGTAGTCGGCGAGGCTTGTCAAGAATATTCTCATATCCAGCCCTTCCTTGGAGCTACTGGGAATCCTGATGGTCTTTTTATTTCTTTGAATGATTTGGACTGCCTTGATGACCTTTTGGAGAATTACCGCTTGGCTTTGCCTCCTCCTCACAGCAATCCAGAAATCGCTGTTATTACCGATGGCTCTCGGATCCTTGGCCTTGGTGACCTTGGCGTAAACGGCATGGGTATTCCAGTTGGAAAGCTACAGCTTTATGTCGGAGCTGCTGGTATCAACCCCAGCAAGACTCTTCCTATCACACTTGATTTCGGGACTAACACCCAGACCATTTTGGATGATCCCCTTTACCTTGGACTCCGGAAGAAACGCCCCTCTGATGAAGAGGTAATGCATTTAGTTGGTCTCTAAATAAGATTTTAGTTTTATGCCGCCACTGATAAGGTGCTAAACGCTATCACTCGTAAATTCCCCGGAATTTTAATACAGTTTGAAGATTTCTCTTCGGATCACGCTTTTGGCCTCTTAGAGAAATATCAAAATGAACTGTTTTGCTTTAATGACGATATTCAAGGCACTGGGGCCGTCATCCTTTCCGGCTTTATCAATGCCGTTCGTCTCTCAGGAACCCCTGCTAAAGACCAGCGCATCGTTTTCTTCGGAGCGGGTAGCGCCGGTATCGGCGTCTCTAAACAGATTATGGATTACTTTGTCCATGAGGCTGGCTTAAGTGAAGAGGAGGCTCGCAAAAAGTTTTGGCTGATTGATAGCAAAGGTCTCATTACCATGGATCGCGGTGATAAGCTGTCCCCTCAAAAAGCTTTTTTGCCCGCAACGATAATGAAGGAGTACAATATAAAAAGATGCTTGACATTCTTGACTACGTCAAGCCAACCGCTCTCATTGGCCTCAGCTCCATAAGTGGCGCCTTCACTGAGGAAGTAGTACATTTTTTGTTTTTTAACTAAAGTTAGGCTCTGCAAAAAATGGCTGAGCTCAACGATCGCCCTATTGTGTTCCCTCTGTCCAACCCCGCAACCAACGCGGAATGCACTTTTGAGCAGGCCATGGTTGCCACAAAGAATAGGGTCATTTTTGCTTCAGGAACCGCGTTTCCAAGTTACAAAGATGAAAAGTCTGGCGTTGAGTATCACCCTGGTCAAGGAAACAACATGTACATTTTGTAAGTTGGCGACCGTATTTCGACTTAAGTTTATTTAACCTTTATCTCTAGCCCTGGCCTTGGGTTTGGTGCTCTCCTCTGCAAGGCTGTCAGGGTGACGGATAAGATGATCTATGCCGCTGCCACGAGCCTCGCTGATGCCCTTACTCCCGAAGAAATTGAACAAGGCAACCTCTATCCTGACTTGGACCGTATTCGCCCTGTGTCCGCACGTGTCGCTGCTGCCACCATCCTACAAGCTCACAAGGAAGGCTTGATTCAGATGCCCGAGGTGATTGAAGCTGCGAAGGATCTCAAAACCATGACAGCTTTAGTTGAGGCAAACATGTGGCATCCTGCTTACACCACTGTCTCGCTTGAGGCTATCAAACACGAGAAAATATTAGTTTCCGGCTTGTAATAGTCATTCCTTGCCGTACCGTATTTTATAAGCTTTGAGCTATCGCCCTTCTAATTCATCTTCCGTCATAATAAACCCAGTTTCCAATTGATTTCGTGATGGATTGTTAAAATTTTGAGATTTTATTACAAGGCTTCGAGCGCGTCGTCCCAAGTTGTGAACTCCTTAACAAAAACATTATAGGGCGCCATTCAAAGAATGCAATGAGCTTAAACTTGGAGCAGAAAACTTAGTGACGTTGAACTGAAAACTAAACATGTATTTAGGTTACATTCAGCCTATAAAGCACCTGATCATATCAAAAGATTTATTCAGCTTATTGTTTTGTTAAAGTGGCAGAATCTGGAAGGTTTAAGTTGGATAGCTTATGGTTTGGTCGAATTGGTAAAAAGAGGTACTCAGTTATAATTAATTATATCTAGGTTAAGTATGTAAATCCTAGCACTTCACTACCTTGGTATGACTCTCATTAACGGAGGGTATGCTTGGTGGAGTTTGGGCTTTATTTTAGCCAACTTAAATCGGTATCCTTGTCAAATTGAAGTCTGTTATCTAAGTAACTTGTATAAGCTAACCTTAATATTATTAGCCTGCAGTACATCATTTAAGTTTTGGCTCTTTCCTGTTTTACCCCGATTCCTATTGAAATGGCGAGGGTTATACAGTGTGAATTTATGCTTGTTAAACCTTGTATAATTTTTAGTAGCTTGTTTTATCTTTGGTAAAAATCGTTTAAGTTATTCTAACATCGAATACTTGTAGATATCCTCGAAGATCAATTTGGACTAACAATTAGAGCTTTATAAGTTAGTTTAGGCTTAGCTTATATAATTAGTATCTAAGAATTGTTATGCATTTTAATGTTAACTATTAATGTGATCATTCTTTAGCTTTTAAGGCTCAGCTTCTATAGATAAAAATATTTTACCTTATTGAGGCTGATTTAGCTTCTTAAGTAAGCATTCTATACTAAAGATAAATTGACTCTGGCTATAGCTTGGTGGCTTATGGTATATAACATACTTGGGTAATTTTTATGGCTGACAAATTGTTTTTATCTTATTTGGTCTATCCTTTTTAATAAATCAATGGCTATTGCAGGGTCTGTGCCATTCAAAGATACAAGTCATCAGTTAGTATATCTTACATAAACCTTAGTTCAATTTTACTGGCATGGACTACACAATCAAAATTTATCTTTAAAATTATAGATCAAAGAAACGTTTGTTTTTATATATTTATGCCCATGAGTAATATTGTAAGATTTATTTAAGTGTAACAAAACTCTGCCTAATTTTCTTTATAAATCTAATGAAGCTCCCTGATAAAATTTACCATAGAATACCCTTGCTATCTATACTTTCAAATTTACAATAATTTTTGTCTTTATTTTGATAACATGACAATATCTAATAACAGAGTTAAATTCTAGATGATAATTGCTTCTTTTCTATAAAATTACCCTACAAAGATTGCTTCAAAAATAGAAAAAATGGGAGATGATATGATGGGAAAAGTTAATATATTCAAGTACTGACTTGGTGTATGAGTAATAATAGAAAAACAAAACATGCAACCCAAGCTAACCTATACTATACTTTGACAGCCATATGCACCCAAGCTGCAATGACAATAGCAAGTACTAGTTTCAAGACTTTAAGTTAACAACCAGACACCTAGGTAACAAAACCCATATAGCATAACCTTCTTCATGCTATGCAAGCCTAACTTAGCAAGTGCTGCAACTTGGTAAGTTTTAGGGTAGAAGAGCTCTCACCTCAACCATCCTAGCACCTAATGGGGCCCAGGAGGTATTCAACAGAAATTAGCCTTCACAATATACAAGCACTTACCTAGGCATACCTAACAGTCAACTTTAAAATCTTGGGTAATATGAGCCCATTGAACTAATTAGCCTCAAAATTTATAATCTTAATTATAGATGAAAAGTCACTTATAAAAAGCCCCAATTTTTAAGTATTGCTATAGTTACCAAAGTAGAAAATGATAACATCAATCCAATCACATAATTAAGACTCACTAAGCTAATATAACTGGCTAAAGCCAGACAGAAGGTTAGTCTAACCAGTGCTCTTATATATGACAAAATTGCTACTGGTGGTAGGGGTTGGTATTCCTACCCAAATTGAAATTTCAGATATGTCAGCTGAAGAGAATTGAACTTGAACTGATGAAATAGCCCAAACCTGTATCAGGGATAATCTTTGATGAAAATCACAGCCTTCTAATATTGAGGATCAACTCCAACTTATGCAGTCAACTATTGCTCCCCCAAAGCTTACTAATCTCAGGGTTCAAATCCTCTCCATATAGCAATCAATTCATGTTTGACTGAGATGATCAGCCTGTTGCATAATCCCTGATTGGTTATAAGTATAGATTTTAGCTTGGAATGCTTGGAGAATAAATAAGAAATCCTCCATAATCTCTCATATAATGATGATTTTAAGCAAATAAAGACTACTCTCTTTTGCCATTAACATTTTGGCCTACATCTAAAATCATTTAGGGATGAACATATCTTTAAAAATTAAAACTCAAAGCATTGTATCCTGAGTGAAGACTTTTTGACTAAGAAAAGTAAAACTTGTAATCCAACACCCAGGAACTTTGGGTCTCCTGGTCTCAAATAAATAAGGGATACATGGTATCAACCTCTGTGGTCCTGACAGTAGGTCCTAACCTAGTAATTGCACTTAAAAACCAAGAAAAGAATCTCAGTTTACATTTAGTCAAACTGACCTTAAAAATCCAAGCATCATATTCTAATGATATCTTCAACTCAAGTAACATAAAACCTAGAATATGATACAAATAGAGGTCAGTCTTTTTTGACAGGTCATCATCCAATAACTTAAAACATCCCTCTCATCAGTTTATCAGTTCTAACTAATATTTTAAGCTTAGCAGCTAAAAACAATCAACCTCAAACTTAGACAACTAAAACATCTATATAGATGGTAATAGAATGTGATGAAGATGTACTTAGCCAAGGGGAACAACCACCAGAAAACTACCAGGGGCTAGAAAGTTCAGTAATGTGGTAAATTATTGAGCTAATTCTGCTTCTATTATAAACATCATTAAGCAGGTAAAAACTACCAAGCAGAGAATTCTGAAGCCAAGTTAACTTTAACACCACCTAATAAAATCACAAAAACCCCAGTGCTAGACATCAATTTAGATACTAGTGATGTTTAAGTTTAATACATAGACTGTTAGTATGTGAGGAAAATCCAACCATACTTATAAAGTCCAGGGCAACTAAAGCCCTATGCAATGGATACTTAAAAGGGTTTACTATTTAAAGTCTATATTTAATGGAAAAATTCCTTGAGTGGCACATCTGAATATCTCTTCACTAATTGTCAGACATTTGCTTTTTCAGCTGAAAAATAAGAATGTCTTAGGTCAAGTTCAGCCAAAAAAAGGAAATGTCAGCTATTTGTGATTGCCTGATGCTATTATGGGCAATTTTAATGACAGTAAAAATCTTGGGAAAATTGGCCAAAAGACCCTGGCTGATTCTTGGTAAAACCTCATTAATTGGGGTGATCCCAGTTCAAAATCTACATGGGCACTAATGGGAAAGTTTGAATGATCAGATTTTTCCAATTGCACATTGGACTTCAGGGGCAACCCACGGAAGGTACTCCCCCAACCATCACCAAGTCTGTCAACACACCTACGTGGGACCACCCCCTTTTATAGGGGTGTTGAAGGTCCCTCAAGGTGAAAATACTTTAGCTAGCAGTGATTGAGTGAAGTTCATCAAGACCTTACCACATGGGTTCATGCTGTCCTAAGACCCCAACTATTTGTTTTCCAAAAAGTAAAATCGTTTCCCCCAAGATCTATTAGGAGCACCTACCATATTACCTAATTTGGAAGCTGCTAAGCTATTCTGAAACTATCCTCAACTTCCCTCCAACTCTTGAAACAGTTTAAATATTGTTTGGTTGAAAATGAGAGTGATTACTTTTTTGCTTACCCCTGCGCACCTATTTAAATTATAAAAAACCCAATTTTATAATAGCATTTATTTTTATTTTTATTTAGAATCTTTGTGGGATACAGTGGCTTTAGCACCAGTGAGCACCTAAATAGCTGGATTCCTACAAAATGGTGCTCACTACAGGGGTCCCCTGTACACCAAACCTCGTTGCTCTGAAAAAGCAACTTACTAGAGCTTTGTCCCACCTTGAGGAGCTTATACAGCGCTCTTACAAACTTCCCATTAAGGAAAAGTTCACCCATGGTGAAGGGAGCATTGCTACCTTCCTATACGTTTATAAGGCTGCTATGGATGGTGCCTCCTACAAACAAAAAATCTGACACATCCTTCCTTGTTTAAGCCACTTAGCACAAGAGATGGTTGTACCCTACCTGAACTCTGGGTACACCCGGACAGAGGTGAAGGAGACTCTTATGGCTGAATTTGGATCAAAGCAGAGTCTACATAGGAAAACATTCTTTTATGTGCCTTAGTTTGTATGAGGGTGAATTGCTTATTACCTTTGCTAAACGTTTTTACCTCTCTGCGCAAAGGTTGTCTGCCTCTAACCTGATCACCCTTGATGATGCTATTGCTGCCCTGTTATCTGGGTTAACTTCTCACCCTCTCTAGCCAGATATATCATCTTGGTGAAAACTCTTTTACAAATATCCATGTCATCAAGGAGGCCTTGTTAGATGTGGCCAAACTCCATGTATGTGCCACACCACATGAAGCTAAAGTGACAACCTTGGATCTAACCATCAAGGAGCATCCATCTGTTGAACCATTAGGAGTGAGGCCACCTGTGCCTATCCTCCCTGCCAAACCTGCTCCATCGATGTGACTTAAAAATCTTGTCACTCCTTCTAATGAATCAAAGCCCCATAAAGTTGTAACATCCATATGGCCGCACAAGCTCACTAATGCCTCTGTGCCTTCTCTTCCAGCCAAGCTAAAAAATGCGTCTCCTAGAACTATCCAATCTTCTGTTGCCATCTCCCTTACTTCCATTGCAGCTCTGCCCGTTGTTAAAAATACCCATGGGGAGGAACCTGAGGGGGTTATGATGATGTTATACTATATTTTAGGAGCACCCAAGTAACTAGAGGTTTCAGATCATCTAAACGCTGGAGGAGTTGATTGTACCACCATACCTGAGGAAACGTACCTCAGCCAAATACTAGGATGTCCCAAGGTTATTAACACTTCTAGCAATGGTGCCCAATTCTTAGTTAGTTTAATACGCCCTCTTCAGCGGGTCCAGCCCATGAAAACTATTGTGGATAATCATCACAAGACTGCTCAAAAACCAATCTCCACCTTTCAGCTTAAGAAGGTCTTAGCTTTGGCACCTAACTTTAGTGGAAACCTCACAAAAGTTGAAGCGGTTATACAAAAAGTCTGAATTCTGGCCATCTTGGATACTGGGTCCTCAGTTAACGTGATCTCCACAAAGCATATTAAGAAAATAAAACTAGCGCCTGACTTGGAGTACACACAAAATTTTTTGAAACTGCTGGCCCAGATAATACCCATGCAATTGGGGCCTACTTTTTTCTTTCCATTTGCATTGAGAAGCTTATTTTATCAGCCCCTGCTGTAGCTTTGGACAACAACGTGTACGATATGCTCATTGGCACTCAGTTTATGATTGAGTATGAGGGAATAATTAACGTGAAGCAAAGATACCTCTCATTACTAAACTATGAAGTTTGTTAGTCTTATCTAACAAAGAACCCAGCAAGCATGAATACTCTTGCCTGATTGAATACCCTTTCTCAGCTATGATTTTACCTTACTCCACCTTAGGACGCCACACTAAGAAATTTACCAAATTCAGTGGATGCAAGAGATGGCATCCCTTTATATGCTGCAGATGAGGTAGTAATAAAACCTATGGAACAACGCGTGGTTGACACAAAAATAACAATCCAAATCCCACACAACTGCTTGTTGCATATCACAAGTATTGGGGGTTAGCCCCTTAGAGCCTAGGGTATTGCCTGGAGTACTAGACCCAGCTTACCAGAGGCTATTACCCTTTTACTGGGAAACCTCACTGGGAAAGACATGATCATTCAAAAACACCAGGAGTTTTGCTGAGGCTTTCTACTTCCAGTAGAAGATATTGAACGGATCTATTCCATTGGCTCTATGGCGGATTTGGGTTTTCCTATGGATAACCTGGTGTGCACTCTACCTAATGTTTATATTTCAGATGAGTTAACCCCAGTCAAATTGGAAAAAGTTCATACTTTGTTAGATAGATATAGCGACATATTTTCTAAATCAGACCATGATTATGGTTATATGAAAAGCTGGTGTCACTCCACTGATGTGGGTGATGCTCACCCTATTTGGTCAAAACTCTACCATAAGTCAAAGGTGGAAGAAAAGAAAATGAGGACGGAGCTCCAGAAATTGCTAGATGCAGGGTTGTTAGTACCTTCACAAAGCTCTTGGTCTTCCCCTCTGTTGCTCATTAAAAAGAAAAGTGGAGGTTATCAGATAGTTATGGATTACCGAAAATTGAATAATCTTACAAAAAAGGATAGTTATCCTATCCCCCACATTGATGACGCTCTGGCCCAACTCTCTGGTTCCAACTTCTTCTCTGCCATGGACTTAGCTAGCGGCTATTGGCAAATGGATTTTTCCCCCTGAAGATCAGGAGAAATGTGCTCACATTTGTAGTGAGGGCCTTTTCCAACCAATCTGATTACCACAAGGGTTGTGTAATGCACCTGCATCTTTTCAGCGGGAGATGGACCATATTCTGAAGACCTGAAGTTAACTTGTGTCATCATATAGCTTGATATCTCAGTGTTCTCCCATACCTTTAACGACCATCTTGATCATCTGAAGGAGGTGTTTCAAAGGTTACATCAGTCAAATTTTAAGTTGAAGCCTTCAAAATGTACCTTTTTCCAAAAGAAATGGATTTTATGGGACACTCCATTTCCTGAAAAGGAATCCAACACATGTTAGATAAAGTTGAAGCTATTTCAAAATGTCTCCTCCTAAGAATCTATGGGATATACAGGTATTTCTAGGGATGATGAGGTATTACCATCAATTTATCCCCAAATTTGCCCAGCTTAGCAAACCACTTGTTCGCTTATTGACTAAGAGCACCCCTTTCCATTGGGTGCTGAACAGAGTGCTGCTTTTGAGACGTTGAAACAATTGTTACAACAACGTCCAATCTTAAGACACTCAGACTACCATAAACCTTTTATCCTGTTTACTGACACTTCAGACTATGCCGTTGGGGCCATCTTAGCCCAACTAGATGAAAATGGTGTAGATCGTCCAGTATCCTATTTCAGTAAAATGCCGTCAAAAGTAGAATGCAATTATAGTGTAACTGAGAAGGAGTGTCTTGCCATTTTGTTAGCTGTGAAGCACTACCGCCCCTTTTATATGAAACCACTTTCATTATGATTACTGATCACGCTTCTCTAAAGTGGTTACAGAACATGAAGGACCCTACTGGCTAGCTAGCATGTTGGGCTCTAAACCTCCAGCCTTATGACATGAAAATTGAACTCCGTGCTGGAACTTTTCACTTGAATGTTGATGGGTTGACTTGGCTGCCAGTCCTTCACTTGGATAATAGTGAGGCAGAGAGGTTACATGACCTCTTAATGACCCCCAATGATTGGGAGGATGAGGAGGAGCCTGTACAGAAAATGTTATCCTGACACTCCTGTAACACCAAAGTGGAGAATGGAAAGTTGTATAAGCAGGTGAGGACAAGATGGCTACTCTACCTTCAGCACTTGGAATGCGTACCTGCTATCCTGGAAGCTCATTCCACTCTAGGTCATGAAGGGGCCAAGAAAACTATGAGTGGATTAAGGATTGGTACTATTGTGATGGAATGATGAAAACTATTGTTGATGTCTTGAAAGCTTGCCTTATGTGTAAAAACCAATCCAGAAACAAGACTCAATACCAGTATCAACCCACTACCCCTCAACAACCGTTCCATACCATCAGCTTGGATGTAGTGGGTACCCTTCCACAGACTACTAGTGGAAACAAATTTATCCTAGTAGCTATTGACCATTTCACCAAGTGGGTGGAAGCCATAGCTCTCCCTTCCCAAATGGTCAAGGCCACAGCCACCTTTTTACATAAAAACATTTTCTCTTGACATGGATGTCCCCAAGTACTACTCTGTGACAATGGGAAGTAATTTCACCTCTAAAGTAGTAAAAATCTTGGCTACCTCTATGGGAGCGCAACAACTTTTATTGGCTCCCTACAATACATCTACCAACGGAACTGTGGAGAGAGCAAATGGTATCCATGTATCCATCTTACAAAAAATGGCCTCTTTTGATCCACTTCACTGGGATCAATACTTACCCAGTGCCCTCATGGCCTACCAGATTAGTTATCACCAGGTATTGAAGATGTCCCCATTTCATATCTTGTATGGGTGAGAACCAGGAACACCTGCTCTCTTAGTTAAGGATGTATTCTCATCTAGAGTTGAGGAGCCTGAGAAAGTTATGAGATGATTGGCTCAACACATCATCCAGCTCCAATCAGAGGCAATGACGAACTTAGCAAAAATGGTGACAAAGGAAGGGCAGGCAGCCGTTGAGCTCAGAACTCCACTACCTACTTTACAAGTATCCAACATGATACTATACTACCATAACTGCATCAAACCTAGAAGCGGTAAGCTGGGATCAATCTGGGAAGGTCTCTTCATCATTACCTACAAAAGAGGTAATAAAGACTCAATAAAATAACTAGCCACCAGAATTACTATCAATGGTGTACATGGACATTTCCTCCAGCCCTACTCACCTCCAACATTCTTGAGGGGTGATGTTGGACATTTGCCTTTGCAGCTGAAATATAAGAATGTATTAGGTTGAGTTCAGCCAAAAAAGGGAAATGTCAGCTAGTTGTGATTGCCTGATGTTATTATGGGCAATTTTAATGATAGTAAAAATCTTGGGGAAATTGGCCAAAAGACCCTGCTGAATCTTGGTGGAACCCCGTTAATTGTGTTAATCCCAGTTTGAAATCTACATGGGCACTAATGGGAAAATTGAATGATCAGATTTTTCCAATCACACATCAGACTTTTGGGCAACCAGCGGAAGGTACTCCCCAACCATCACCAAGTCTGTCTACACACCTACGTGGGGACCACCCCTTTTTATAGGGGTGGCAAAGGTCCCCCTTGGTGAAAAAACTTTAGCTAGCAGTGATTGGGTGAAGATCATCAAGACCTTACTGCATGGGTTTATGCTGCCCCAAAACCCCAACTATCAGTTCCTAAAAGTAAATTTGTTTTCCCCGAGATCTGATAGGAGCACCTACCATATTACCTAATTCAGAAGCCACTAAGCTATTCTGAAACTATCCTCAACTTCCCCTCAACCCTTGTAACAGTTTAAATACTGTTCAGTCAAAAATTGAGAAGAATTACTTTTTTTTACCCCTGCGCATCTATTAAGGTTATAAAAAACCCAATTTTATAGTAGCGTTTATTTTTATTTTTATTTAGAATCTTTGTGGGATCCAGCGGCGTTAGCACCAGTGAGCACCTAAATAACTGGATTTCTACACAAATAAAATAGTGGTAAGCCAAAATTGATGCAAAAATTGTTAATCTAGATAAAATATTAATTAGATAAAGCCTCACACCATTTTAAATACTTTTGGGCTAAAAGTGAGAGTAAGGAAAAATTTCATTATAGAAGATAAATAGATTATTAGGCGTTGATTAGTAATATAAAATTTTTTTGCTTAGTAAAACTCTCAGCATAAAGTGCTTGCAACATAAAAATAATTAAAATCATGATTTATCCTCAGCATAAATTTCTGGTTTTCTAAACTTGAAAGCTATTAGAAATAATAACCAATAGTCATAAAAATAACTATTTTGAAACAATATTTGAAGGAATAAAATCTCAGTATTTTGGGGAAATTACCAAGCGTATATAAACTAAGATTTATATCTAATTTGCTATTTGGGGGCTCAGCGACATTCTGGTTACTTCTGTCAAACAATATTCAATCATTTTTGGATTAATTTTGGACCCCAACATCAGGAGGTTTTGATGAAGTTAATTAGAAATTATCCTGGCAATAGTTTTGACCAAACCTTTAGATTGAGTTCAATGTCATCCTCAGATTTACTCAAATTTTCACTTTGAGCCGCAATCCTGACATAGACAAACAGAAAGCAACAAAGCGTTTATAATTATTAGCAAAACTAATTGCATCTTATATAATCATGTTTTTAGGAAGAAGCTGCCTTTATTATAAACAAAACAGCATTGGGCAGCTACATAGGCTAAAAAAGCCCTACAAAATTCACTCTATCACATGAAATTTTATACTTTCTTTGCAACCCAACTAATTTATCTAAGAAACTTCTTTAATTCTATGACATAAAAATATCTTTTTCTCACCATCATTTATGAAGAAATTTTACATACATACTTTTTTAGAATATGTCTCCTCAGCTTTAGCAGACCAAGTGTCTCAGAATTTGTCCTGCTTTCCCAAAATACTTTACAGAACAACCAACAACTTCATAAAGCAATAGAAGGAACCTTGTTAACATCTTGACCTACTGGAGAGAATATAATAGAATCCTCAGGTCAACAGTACTCAGGTGCTTGATGGGATACAGCAAGTATATCAATGGACTTATGTATTCCCAGGTAATACTCTCACAAAAAACTTTAATTTATAGAAAGACAGAAAAAATTACCATCTGAAAAGTTGTTAAACACATTGACCTCAACCTGAAAGTTGCAGAATGAGGCTCTTCCATAAATTTTCCTATATTTCTGACATTATGAGTAATCTCTGCACACCTTGCGTTAAGGCCTGATTGATATAGCAAAAAAGCTGATAGTTAGCCCACGCCAATGGTCTTAGTAAAATTTAAAACTGACCATATTATTTGGAGCTCTAATAAGCTAACTTTTATAGCTTTATGGGGCACCCTCTTAGACCTTTAAAAGCCATAAAATGTAATTTTTATGTTGGTCATAAATACCAGATCCTAAAAGAAAGACCCTCTTAGAGATCTCTCTCTGCTAAGCATCACTTTTCAAAAATCCATTCAGCCTGAAATTTAGCTCCACTAAAGAGATTTACGAAAACTATTAGCAAATATGGCGGGAAACCCTGCAAAAGAACCTGCAGGCTCTGCCAAACGAGCCAGCACCACCCCCAAATGAAGCAACCCTTGGTTACCCACCTCAGGGTCAACCAGAATCACCCGCTCTTAAGCAGTGGCCATGAAAGCAGGCACCACCCCCCAACCTGGAGCTACTTCAACTAGCGCAAGTTCACCTGATTGCACTTCTGCAACCTGCACGCCTAACAGCTCTGTGTGCGCTGCCTCCTACCAACCCGCTGGGCCCCCTTCAACCAAGGAGGCCATCACCCACGCTGTTTTAATGGCGTCTGCTCAGTTGAATGCAACTCAGCCCATCCAGGCATTCACCTCCCCCATTGTGTCAGCTAATTCAGCCCCATCTATTATTGCTGACGCCATGTTTCTGGCTCCCTCCATGAGGGGCGATACCCAGCTACCTGGCCCCTAAACCCTCAGATGTAAGGTTGGATTAGCCGTACATTCTGGTTCACTAAGCACCAAATTGGGACAATCTACTCTTCCCAATGAGGATTCAAATGGTTTGGATTTTGGAACTTCACACCAGTTCCAATCTCACCTGTCCCATTTAAACCCCGTAATTGGCACTTCTCAAGTCGGCACTTTATCTCCATATGCTGAAAATGACCAATTCACCAATCAGCCAGTGAGTTTTGCCCACAAAATCACAGCAAATACTTGGGCTGAATTTACCCAAATAGATTGGGATGGTGATGAAACATCGCCCTGCTCTCAATTGGCTGGAGTTAATTCCAATCTGGATGGGCCTCCCCAATTTAGCGAGGCCCAACAATCACCTGGCCCTTAAACCCTTGGATGTAAGGTTGGATTAGCCGCACATTCTGGTTCACTAAGCACTAAATTGGGACAATCTACTCTTCTAAATGGGGATTTAAATGGTTCAGATTTTGGAACTTCACACCAGTTCCAATCTCACCTGTCCCATTTAAACCCCATAATCGGCACTTCTCAGGTTAGCACTTTATCTCCATATGCTGAAAACGACCAACTCACCAATCAGCCAGGGAGTTTTGCCCATGAAATTACAGCAAATACTCAGGCTGAATTTACCCAAATAGATTGGGCTGGTGATGAAACATCGCCCTCCTCCCAATTGACTGGAGTTAATTCCAATCTGGATAGGCCTCCCCAATTTAGCGAGGCCCAACAATCCGCCCCTCAATTTGATATGACGCCAGCAACTGCTGTAACATTCCAGCAACAAGGGAACTCCGCAAACTTGTCCAAACCACCAGCTCACACTCAACCCACGATTGCAGCCCAAAGCAAACACAAACGTACCAAAGGAGCCACTGGGGCGTGGCAAAAACCTCTGGCACCAACGCTACCCAAAGCTGATCCCCGTGAAGTGGCGTTTATTGCTGATGTTAAGAAGAAATGGGCTGAAACTAGAGCTCAAAAAGCTCTACCTCACTCAACCCTCTCCCACACAATTCACCTTTATTATGGGCATAACCCTGTTGAATTCTACATGGAGGATTACTTCTCATACTTTGCAGCAATTGCGGAGACATTCCCAATTAACACCACCATCCATGAATCAGTGGAGGGCCATTACATCGATGTGGGCTTCTCTGAAGCTGCCCTTGCTGACCATGCTGCCACCCTCCAGGTCATTATTCCGCATGGATCTCTTCGCATCTCCCCCACACGCTCTCGCCTGGAGAAAATTTCATGGGTTACTTTTTCCAACCCACCAACGACTGTTGATCCTGAGTCTCTTAAACTGGCGCTCCTTCGTAGTTTAATGGAGTTTGGGTCTGTTCTTTCAGTGGACTTTAGCGTCCCCTCTTACTATGCTCCCACTCATTGAGCTCGCACTGCTAGGGCGTCATTTGTCCCCTCCCCAACTGTATCCCACAACATTGAGGTTGTTACTCGTGTGGCGGTAGTTGGGGCATGCCCTGAGATTGTTTTTATCGACCCTGATCAGGCGCGCCCCCGGTGTTCATGGTGCAACACCCTTGGACACTTGTATAGTGGCTGCACATCTCGAAAACAAGCCCTCTTAGCCACCACCCAGGGGCCTAAACCAGGCCAAAAATGATCCCACGTGGCCGCAGCAGCAATTCCACAACCCACACAATGGGTTTCCGTTTAAGACCTGTCCCCTGAGGCCTTAAACCTAGCAGTTGAAACAGCTAACCCCACTATTGGTATGGGATACCTTCACGCTCATGCCCCCTTCCAGTGGGCACCCCCTCCAATCTCCCAGAATCAACTCCCTCTCTCACCAAGCGCAAGGCATCTCCCACAGGGTGCCCCTCGTCAGCCACCCCCACTCAGGGCTCTGCGGCACCCCCACCAACCTCCACCAGTGATTTATCGCATCAACCCTCAGCTCCCAATGGAGCTATGCCCACCAGCATGGACTGGCAACCCGCGGCCTGCGGTAGAAGTGCCACCTCAAAGAGTCCTACCCCAACCCCACAGTCCATTTCGCGCAGATCCTTTGCAGTGTTGGAGGAAGTGAATATGGACTTAGACTCATCAAATGGGGACACCGCGGAGGTCACCATTGAGCACCCTCAGGTTCTTCCCCTGCAACGGAGTGGGGGCAGCATCCTAGGCTGGCTTACTGGGTCCTCCGCCCCCCACCCTCTCCTTCCCCTCAGAACCCTCGACGCTCCTCACGGATTGCAGCTAATAGTCAAGCTAAAGGACATAAAATTAGCCGCCTCACAGCAGCAGGTTTAAGCGCTGGCAACCCCCCAGGACATGGAGGGGAACAGCTATGAGTCCCCATGGCAGCACCCTGGCCCTGCAATCCATCAACGCAAATGGGTTGTGGGACTTTAAGCAGAGAGCCTGCCTCCTCCGCAACTTCAGGTCAGCAAAAATTGACATCGCTGCTGTCCAGGAGCCCCATATCCTCCCCTACAAACAATTTGCATGGAATGAACAGTTTGGAGGCAACTCCTTCTGGACAAACCATGCCGGCCTTATTGTTTTGAACCCCAGGTTAAA
Source organism: Massospora cicadina (assembly GCA_022478985.1). Lineage (NCBI taxonomy): Eukaryota > Fungi > Entomophthoromycota > Entomophthoromycetes > Entomophthorales > Entomophthoraceae > Massospora > Massospora cicadina. The sequence goes on along the minus strand of JAKSZP010005395.1, from coordinate 152,295 downwards.
ACCCATTCTTTTTCACAATATCTAGGTGGCCGCCTCATACTGGCCAAACTCACCACTCCTGACTTCTCCTTATTCGCTGCAAGCATCTACCTGCCTAATGCAGGTCAGGAGCAAAATCGGCTCTTGGAAGAGATTGTCCAACTCAATCTCCCACGGAATACAGTCCTCTTAGGAGATTTCAACACAACCATAAGTCGCGTCCGTGACTCTTACCCCCCTGCAGCAAAGGAACGCTCTGGATCAAGTTGCCTCCAGGATTTCCTTCGCCTGAGTGGCTTTATAGATGCGCTTCCACCCTCCGCGTTTGGCCTAGGTTTCATGACTAGGATCCAGTATGATGGAGGAGCTTTACAGTCAGCGTCACGCATAGATATGGAACTGATTGGCCCCCTGCTAATTGGCCGCGTCTCCTCTCCCATCTCTCGTGACAACCATCTGAGTAATCACAGGTCACTCACCGTTGTCCTCACCACCACACTTAGACTGTCGCGTAGGTTCTGGCCTAGGGTTTCCCCAGCTCTTTTCAACAACCCCTTCACTAAGGAGAAGCTGTATATGACCATCCAGGAGACTCTCAACTCCCCCCCACCCCACCTGCTTGACCACAAGGCTAAATGGGCGGTGATCAGGGAGGGCATCACCCGCGTTGCTTACAACTGTGCCAAAGCCCAGATGACTGCAGCTCGCGCCAGAGTCAAAAGGGCGGAAGCCAGAATCAGACATCTGGAGCGAAACTGCCAGCCTTCGCCCTCTCCCAGATGGTTGGAAGACTGGGAAGCGGCGCATGAAGCACTCCGCTTGGAGCTCACACTGCAGGAAGAACGGGCAGCAAACTTTACAACATCTCATTACTATGCTCAATGGGAATGCCCCACCCGCTTCTTCTTTCAGAAACAGAAAGCCCAGTCAACAGCGCAGGATATTACTACACTGAAGATTGGCACTACAACCACTTCAGATAAGAAGGAAATCACGCAGGAAATACACCGCTTCTACTCCAGCCTCTTCCATGCCACCCAGGTGGACCCATCGGACATCCAAGACTTCCTGTGGCGGGCTCCAGAGCCGCCCATTGACCCACGGGCTGATGAGGCTCTACTGGCGCCTATTTCCATCCAGGAGGTGATGGAAACCTTTCTGAAATCCCTACGGCTTAAAGCCCCAGGCCCAGATGGAATACCCTTTGAGGTGTACCTTCTGGAACCTGCAGTGATAGCCAGAACCCTCCGCGACCTCTTCGCTGCACTATTGGTGAGTGGCGAGATCCTCCCCGACTCCAGAGGCTCAATCACGTCCCTCATTCACAAGAAGTCAGACCGTGAGAACCTGGCGAACTGGCGCCCATAGCGTTGATCAACACAGACCACAAGCTCTTCACAAAGCTTCTGGCCAACCGCATCACCAAATGGGTGTCACCTCGCCTCTCCCCATCCCAGCACGGTTTTATTCCGGGGAGGTCGTTATGGGATAAATATAATGACCTTCACGTGACTTTGACTGCTAACTCTCATAAGGTGAATGGCTTTGTGGCTCTCCTGGATATGGAGAAAGCATATGATCGGGTAGCCTGGAAGTATATTAATGCTTCCCTGGCCTGCTTCCATCTCCCCCGCAGCTAGGCGCTGGATATCAGCGCTCTATGACCAGCCCACACCAGAGTCCTGGCGCCAATGGGTTTTACAGTGGCAGTACCAGTTGGACAAGGTCTCCGGCAAGGGGACCCCCTGAACCCTATCCTTTTTAACATCACCCTTGACCCCCTCTTGGCCTCCTTACAGGACAAGCTAACAGGGATCTAGTCCCAGATAAAGCCCCCACACGCACCATGGCATTTGCATATGACACTGCCATTGCATTTGGCTGCCCTGGGGATGTTGCCCTCGCTGCTATGACCATTGAGAGGTACACCAAGGCGTCCAACGCCATGGTCAATACCTCCAAGACAACAGTTGTACAGGTCGGCTCCCCCACCTTCCCCCACCATTTGGTATTGAACCTGTGCGCGGTACCTTCCGTCACCTGGGCGTTCTCACCAATCAACAAGGAGTTGCGCTAAAAGACAATGAGGACTTGCTCCTCGCAGCAGTTAACTCCAGGATTGCCAGCTGGAACCGGCGGCACATCACCCCCAGGGTTGAGCTCTGATGGCCAATGTGTTCCTCCTCTCCAAAGTCTGGTTCCTAGCGCACGTCTGCCCATTCACAGATGCCTTTTATACGCGGCTCAATGTACTCCTCCGCTGTTGGATCTGGGGATCAAACCATCCACCAATGGCCCTCTCAACCATTGCCTGACCCTGCAATGAAGGGGCCTAGGGCTTCTGGACACGCGATCCCACGCCACCACAATCTTCCTGAAGTTCTTATGGCCGATTGTCTGCTGGGACGCGACCCCCATGCCCCAATGGGCGCCCGCCCTCCGCCAGTCAGTGTCAGCAGCTCTGGGTCTTCCTAGAGCATCTCTGATCTCATTAGGAGAGTGGCTCACAAACCACCCAGGCCATCACCTGAAACCATTCTCATCCCCCTACTGGAACCAGGCTCTCCTTTCCTTGAAACGAGTAGGCGCGCGGATCCACCATGCCTTCCCATACAGAAGGGAAGGCCCTGGCCTCAGCCCCCGTCGCCATGCAATTGTGCACAATGGACAAGTTGTCACAACTCGCCTCAACCCCCAAGATCGTCCTCCCATCCGCCCAAGACTCCTTGAGCTCCTCCCTCCCTCCGTGAGATTTGACCTTAAGGAATTGTGAAAGGACGTCCATCACCCCATCCTGTCAGCAAAGGTGTCCAACACCTTATGGAGGGTGCTCCACTGTTCATACAGGACAGGGGACCGGACTGGCCCTACCTTCCAGCACTAAAGCTGCCCCTGCTGTGTGGAGCCTATTGACTCCCACCTCCATCGTTTTTTCACCTGTACAGGTGTCGCCGCATTTTGGCCAAAGGCCCGCGCGCTCCTCCATGCTCAGCCCTGGTCTGGACACCCTGTGCAAGACCTCATGTTTGAGCAGACATTGCCTGGTTGCCACTGACCCCTCTGTGTCCTCGCCTATGCCACAGCCATCTGGACCATCCATAACTCCTTCCTTAGTGCTGCCTTTGACCAGCAGGTGTGGACCCTTCCACACATGATCACCCACTTTCAAGTACACTTTGAGATGGCCCTGAAGGTCTGCACTATGTCGCCAACCCTCCCCCGCTCAGTTGTCACTGCAGCACGGCTCTGGCGCGCAAACCCCCCTCCATTTCTCGATGCCTCCTCCCTCCCCTTCCCTCGCCTCAGGCTCTTAGGAGCCCAGGCGTAATTCAATAAACATTGATGAATCCCCCCTTGGGTTAGGACCATCTAGTACTAAAAAAAGACCCTCTTAAAGACTCTATTTTATGACCCCTAAAATTTTTTTTTGCCTACAATCACGACATTATTGATTTGCAAGTGTTACAGTCTTCTACTATCTTAAGAATGTGTTTCTAAGTTATTGACCTTACATTAAAAATTTAAGTATTTTTATTTATCCAAAACTTCCCTACAAGCTCTAAAATAAAATAAATCTCATTTAGAGTACCTTATGCTTGATCTAGTTTATCTTCAACTGCTATAAAGGTTCAGTCAACAGTATGTAAAGATATAATTTTCACATTTTTTAAATGAGTTTTCTGATAAATTGAGCACTGAGGATATATTAAAATAGATTTAACCTTTTTTTCCCATGATATTGACACTTATCTTTTGATATAATTATTGTCTACCTCTATTTTGGCTTTTAGAAACTTACTACTAAACTTTATGATATTTTGAAAACATTTAGATGTACATAATTTACTGAAATGCTTACCCTCATGTTAAGGGTGTATGTCCAATCTCTATTGCCTCTAGTAACATCACTTAAAATGCCGCCCACACTCCAAAATCTAACCTGACGCACTTTACCACATTTTCAACAAAGTAAGGATATTGTATCTCACCATGCGCAGTATTACTGAAGCTATTGTGCTAAGCTTGGAATTTATTAGTTTGTGTCTAATGGCCTTCTACTTATCACTTTATTGGTAACAACATCATATAATCTTGTTTTTAATAGCGCCTGGTTATGTCCTTCATGATTCAGGGCATGCTTAGCCTAATTAGGCGTGACAATTTAGACACTAATAAAAATGTTGTTGAATATTTATCTTTGAATTGATTCTTAGTTTTTTGACTTGGGAACATAACTTGATCCTAACTCTTTTAGGTTTTTACTAAAATGGATTATATTGGCTCTGACCCTATGACACCCATTTGAAACCTTTCCTAAACTATCAATCCCTTTGCACAATCACATTGTATGATAGTCAATGATCCTCATCACTATAAGCACTACTGTTTCTTGAATGAGGTGATTAAACTATAATTATTATATGCCTACTATAAGGAAAGGATCATCCCAATTACTAAATTTTGTTTATTTTAATCTAGATCTTTATCATAGTCTATCCATACTGAAAATTGAGGTCTTCTTTGTGTAGTTGTTATATATGGAAGAAGATATAGTTGGATTGGTTAACTTTGAACTGTGCAGTAGCAAAAAAAGGGGCCTCTTGCTACACTTGTGCTGTCATTACAGGGGTACTATAATAGCAAAGAAGAATAAATTTTATCCCTTACAATGGAGATAAATCAAAAAGGAGATAATAACGAGAGCTGCCAATCTGTCATCTTTTATGTTACACCTCCCACTCCTAATTGACAAGGATTGAGGGCAGCTTTCAATATTCTCCGCAATTTGAGTGCTTTAAGATTTATGCCTTCATGGCATAGCAGCTAAGAGAGAATGAGGACATGTTTTTTTTGGAGATTCTGGATATTTGTCCACAAACAATCTGACCTAATTCCTGCTTTATAATACTGTCATAAAAATTAGGAAAAGCTGATTCAATCATATGAAAATTTTGTGCTTTTAGACATAATTAAGTACTACAACAAGCTAGTAGTCTATCTTATATGGGGCAATGCCTGGTTGAGTATCTTTTCAATTCACAATGCAAAATTCTCAACTGACCACTTTTTGCTACCACGCCCTAATTGTGGAAGTGTTTAACTAAAGCTAACAAAATGTAGAAGAACTACATGACCTAAATAGGCATCTTGAGGCCAGTTTCTAATGGGTGTTAGGCTGTTAATGATAACTATAATCTTAATGTACAAGTTTTGCAGCATTTAAATGAACTTATTAACCAATTAAATTGGAACATGTTGCCTATAGGATATCAAGCTATGGATAACCACAGAGTCGCCAATGCATGGGTCCAGCTATGAATTGTTATCAGGAGAAGGTCAAATGTAGCCATGACTTTTGGGAGACATAACTAATCAGGCTGAGGCAGTCAAAGCCCTTGACCAATACACCTAATGAAAAATGGGGGTGGCTGTACAGCACTTAGGAAGCAACATTGAGACCACCAACCACCACCTGCCCAAGTTGCAGCAGATCAAAAATCAGCAAACATCCATGAAAAAGAATATTAAGGGTTTGAAGGCTTAGTCTAGACGCTACAAAAAGTCAGTGGAGACCTCCTTCAGTCAAACAACAAACTATGGCATTATGATCGTGAACTTTGTATCTCAGAAACTACTCATAAGAGTGAATTGGAGGAACTGCACAATAGTTTGAATGACATACAAAGAAACCTTACAGACTTGCAACAATTTAAGCTGCAATGTCTTAAAGAGCAGGGGATTCATATCACTTGGAGAAAAGAATTGAAGGTGTGGTACAGGATGCCAGATGTCAATGCTCACCTTTAACACCAGCCCCTGCTTGCTCTGAGCTATTTGTGAAGACCCACAGAAGAAGAGGTTATACAAGAAACAAAGCATCAACCCACCTGTTGAATATTTGGGCTGTAGACGGATGGCTGGTCATTCTTTGTCCGTAGGGCAGAGTTTCAGGCGTCTGTTGTATGAGGACAACAGATAGGATGGTGATTTAGAATTTAATTTAAAGCTTATTGTTGGCACTTCAATAGTATACATTGTCATTTCGCTTAGATGATGGTACGCCGCCCTGATATTACTGATCCCAAGTGAAAATTGACTAATATAAAAAATGAACATACTAAACAAAAAAGTTTATAAATTAAATTATAAACAAATCCAGTAGTGAAAGGATATTTTATTAGTGTAAATGCAAAGTTATTTATAGGGTATGATGTTAACCACATCTTACCCATGACGCCTTACTTTTCAGTGACCCTTGGCCACGTAAAAAGTTTGTAATGACGTCTACAAATACTTTGACTCAGAGCATCATGCTCAGCCTCAGAGTCAGAGTAAACACCATCATCATCCTTGAAATAGCATTTTGTCATACCTTCAAAATAGCTGAACTGATTCACTTTCACATGCAATTGGCAGCACATACCAAGGTGATTCATATCACTAATTAATAATTAATTTGATAAAAAACTTGACCAACATTAAGAACTAATTTTTACATAGACCAACAAAGTCCACGTGCTCGAGTCATTAAATCAAAGCTTAAATTTAAGTTTGACCTAACCAACAAAGCCCTCAGGCCCATGTCATCATAGTCAAATATAATTAAGTGAAATCGCTAGGCTGCGAATTCTAAGCTTTGCATAAGCTTATAATATACCTGGTCCATAATCGCTAATATCTGATATGATCCATAATAAGTTTCTAAACAGCTAACCTTAATATCCCTAACAAACATCTGACGATTAGGTCCAGTCAATTACTCAACACCACCCATGCTGTACTACCCTACTGCTTGCTTTGCCTTCTTACATGGAGACTTTCACTCATGAACAGAATCAACCTCACTCCAATAACCCAGGACCTCAGATAAGATCTGCACCAATGACATCTGGATCTTAAAGTTTCTTTCCATGATTCCAGTGGTTGATCTAGTTAACCTTCCTAAAAACCAATAAGCATGGGAATGCACAGACATTTTGAAAATGATCAAGGTGACCATGCATGAAGCCAATAGTCATTCTAAAGCTACTAAGAAATTAAGTGTTTAGAGGAACAGTTTCTAGATCTAATCATGAAATACTTACCCGAGAAACTTTGGACCTTTGCTGATGCAAAAGCGTGATTTTATGAGAGTTTGGAAGAATTAAATGAATGGCTACTTGGAAGGATAGATTTATGTTTATTCAGTTCAATAAGAGCAAAATTATTATCAAATTCATAGACTGATTTTACCATGGAGCTAGGGTGTTTTTGGGCGCCAAGGCCATGGTGAACTTTGATGTTAAGACTATGCTCCAAAATTCTACCAAGAGTTACCTGAAATTACACTTCTTTGCTTCTGACGCTCATGAGAAAAGATTAATAAAACCTCTATGAGCGAATATTTGAAGAGATGTAAAGTTACATTTGGATTACCAAATGTCAAATAATGAACCATTCAGCTTCTTTGCGCAAAGAAGGTAGAGAAACCTTAACGAGCATCCCTCCTCATTGAAAAATCTGGAAACTGCCAAAATACATCTGTGATAACTTGTGGATCTGCGAATTTTAGGGCTACTACACTACCACCTGCACTAAACGTTGCTCTGTGGTGAACCTTGTAACATCCAAAATGATGACTTCAAGGGAAAAGATCCTTATCAGTAAATTTGATGCCCTACTGCTGATTATCCTTGAGTTTGTCCAAAATCCAGAAAATGTGAATTAAGAACCCATTCAGAGTATCCCTAGGGTGTTGGCCATCACCAGAAGTCAATTAGCGACCATGGAAAGAGAAGAACATAAAGTTGTATTTAAACCATGCACTACTCAAATCGTTGAGCAGAATAAATTTGGAGATTATGGAGAGCCTTAATCTTTACTTCCCTTGCAGTGAGTTGAAGTTGCAATACTTAAAAAGTCTTTGAACACTCACTTCCCCAATGTAGAAGAGCATATCAAGACCATAATTAGACATAACAATACTCCTCCGTTTTCAAAATAAGCGTGGACTCACAATACCTTTCTAATCATGTTTATATTGATATTTTCACAGACAAAGTTCAGGTGCAAGCCACTTTTGACAGTGGCGCTCCTGTGAGTGTAATATACAGTAAGTTTATAAAACGGTTAAGACTAGCTCCTGAAGTAGTTCATCAACAATATGGATTGCTGGCTCTGAAGTACCATCAGTGAAGGAGTGTATAGTGAGTTCCCAATGAGGTTAAGCTCTACATGTTAGTGCACCTGCTATTGCGCTTCCCAACTATAACTACCCATTTCTTGCTGGTACTAGTGCCTTAAATTTTATAGCGCTAATATAAGTTATTATAAGAATACTTTTACTATCCTAGGTCAAACTTTAACCCTCCATTATTCAAGGGGTAATTGGACTCCTTTAATTCATAATAATTTTATCAATGTGATCTATAATGATGGTGCAGTCTCCATCTGTTGTCAACAAGTAGGTCACCAACATCTTCCACCTCCTGCCACCATTTTTTATAACAAAGGCATCACCCTAATAGCTTCCAAGGACTGTGCTATATACCCTGAAGAACAGCATGTGGTGTCCACAAAATGAATTTGGAGCTACCTGAAGGGCTAGTAGGAGAAGTTATTCCCTTGGCAACAGTTAAAGTCTAAACCTCTCATGGCTTTAGTATAATCTCATCTGGTCATCTGTAGATATGTGTATTATTTTCTATCCTAACTGCTTCTAAAATGTTCGTCAAAAGAGGACAGAAAATATCATCTGAACATCTCACTTAATCTAAAGAGATTTGGTAGTATATGAGTTCAGAAACTTAACAAAGTTTGGCTTATCTGAGCCAGATCTACCAAATTGTGCAGTCATTACCTGTGAGCAACCCAATGAACTAACTAAGGGTCAGAAAGACCAAGCAATGGCCTTATATAAAAATACACCCAATTATTTGCAGCGGATGACTACAACCTTAGATGTGCAGTAAAGATACAGAATCACGTTAATAGTAGGATGTGAAAATTCCATTTATTTGTGACAAATATGGAGATTTAGGCCACCATTAATAGGTGCAAAAGTAATTAGAGAAGCTCCTGTGCCAAGGGATATTTGAGTCCTCACGCAGCCCATGGTCAGTCTGGTGGTCATAGTTAAAATTTTAAATCTATATGTTAACTTTCTAGGCTAATGCACAGATCCTTACTCTGATATAAGAATAAAAAAGATTGCTAATTGTAGGTAAACAATCAGACAGTCAGTCCTTATCTATAAGTGGTTTCAATCTCATTCAGGTATCATATTACTGAATTTCTAAGTGAATAGATTAGGGTAATTTATCCTCCAGACTTCATTGATAAAGATATGTATATATTAAAAATTTGTATGTTAAGCTATAATTTGCTTTTATTTAATTATTTGAAGGGGTTTATTTAGGGAAGACGGCACTCAACCTTTCAGTTAGCACCTTTTTTTAGCATTCATCACTTATAATCTTACTCTAAAGATTTATACCAACTTTGGATTAGCTTCTTTGATTATCCTCTATCTATTCAGTGCTCCTCATCAACTAGATTAAAATCCTTCCAAGATCAGTTCCAAAATAAAAGCGTTCCACTGTCTTTGCCCTTAATAGATTAGCTGCTATGAGTTAATGACCATACTTAGGTAATGATATGATTAACATTTACTTTAGGTTTTTAACCAAAACCAACATACTAGAAACTGACATAAAAAGCGCATTTAACGCTTTAGTAACTCCAACCATCCTTATCAATAGGTTATTTGACCTAATTGATCCATATAGGAATAAAATTGTTAATCAATAAAATTTACTTAACAATGTTGAGGATCATTATAAAAATTATATATATAAGTTACTACCAGAATTGAGTCCTATTAATAACCCTCTACTAATGATTCATTGGAGAATACCTCCAATTAATAGATATCAAGTATCAATAACTCCAATTCCCATTGAGGGTATTGCTTTGTAAGCCAACCATTATAGGACAAGACAGAATGGACAGATAGATGGATAATAAGATCATATGAGCATCCTAATAATCCCCATCTTGACCAGAATATCCAGTGACAACATTTTTGGAGGGCCAAATATTCACGATTTCTTAATCATTTGGCATTTACTTTACTTAACTTCTCTTGGTTTAAGGAAATTGGCCCGTGAAAAAGTCCAAACTTATGGGTATCTTGATAATCCATCACTACTTTGGTAGTGCATCCCCCTCCACTAGAGATGGCATAGATGATAAATAATCCAACAATGACGGCTCTAAGGAAAAACATATAAGATCTGTATCAGTTTTTTTTTAAAAATTTCAAATCAATATCTAAACCAAATATATTATATACAAAATGGGGGTTTTCTTTATTTTATCTCTTTTCTCATGATAGCATAGTATTTACTGAATGAATAGCAGCATCAGATACTAAGTCTAAAATAATAGTTAATTGAGTCAATAAATTGGGAAAAGAATCCTTAATGGTACTAATCAGAATGGATAAAGCGACATTGTCAAGTTTTTTTAAGTAATTCCTCTCCAATCTCAGCAATTCTTGCCTTCTCTTATAACTAATGTGCATATAATCAAGTGCCCTCTTTTAATATTTTTTTGTGTAATAAACTTTTATTTTGCTCTGTTATTAACATGAATATTCAGTTTTACCACTTGATAGAGAGAGTCTGAAATGACATCATCCATGAACAGATTGATGGTATTGTTTCTTTTTTGAGATTTATCTGGAAGAACTGGGCTGTCTGTGGATCTAAGTTGTTCCCCATCTAAACTGAAAGACCTTTTCCCATTTCCTTAATGGTTTATTTCTCTTGATGGTGAACCAGATTCACCTGTTCCTTAGGGGGTTTTCCACAGCATTGGTGAGCCTAATGTCCCATTTTTCTGCACTATTACAGGTGGTTCATGACCTATTGTTCATCCCTCTAAAATTCTCAGGTCTTTTCCCCATTTGTTTACAATTCCTTAGATACTTATTCTGGTCATTATGGTTTCCCATATGTTGAGTACTCATGCTAAGATTATCCTTGAAGTTCTAATTGGGGGCATCAAACGTTGAGCTTAACATCTTATGATAGTCTATCATTTGTGAGGTAGAAGCCTTAATGGCCAAGGCCAAAACCATGGCTCAATGTTGGTCATAATGGGGTATAAGTGCCAATTGCATGGCAATATGAGAATAAAAATTGGTCAATACATTTTGCATATGTCAATATCTGCGCCTCTTGATAGGATTGTTTGGCAAAAGATGGTAAAGATTTATCCTTTTAGAACTTTATCCCCATGAATTCTTGTTTTCAGGTAGCCACTTGTTCTGGACTACCAACCTCATCCATTATCATATTTTTTGCATATTTATAGGTCCAAGTATCTCCGTTTATGGGAGCAACTTTAAATTCTGGAAACTGGTATACAGACAGTTAAGTATAGTGACAGCCTCCTTCCAATCACTGCATCTGGTCATTGTCATTCCAAACATTTTAAAGAATGCATGCCTGTTATACCAATAAAAGTTGGCTGATTTTGAAGTGGCTTAAAATTCTTTAGTCTCATCTGTATTGAATGTAGTATGCGGGATTCACTCAGTATTCCTAGTAGTCATAGAAAATTTTCCAGATTCATTGCTGAAATGGCTGAAATTGCATTAGACATGCTCCTTGCAACTGGAACTATACTCACGTTATTTTCCTCCTCTTCTAATTCATTCTCACCCAGCTTTGTATCATGTTGGCTATATGTACATTTGTTGGTCTCCACATCTTGTGAAAGCTGTTTTTGTTTTCTTCTATTTTATAGATTCTTACAACTTCAATTTTGATTCTCGCTAGAATCATCAATAAACCCTTAATGATATATTTTATTCCCCTTCAACTCAGAAAATCTCCCATATAACTCATTATTTGTTTTTTACTACAAACTCAGTTTCCTCCAACATCTTCACAACTCTTTCTTACAATTTTGACAAATCAGCCTTCATTGCTGACATTAAAGCAGTCTCATTAACATTATTCATTTCTTTGTATATCTTCATAACTTTCATTCTTGATAAATGATATATTGATCGTACTAATAATAAAAAATCAGCTTTAAGAAGTTCCTTAATGAGCACCTCTTGTAAAATTTCTAGTTTACTGCACAGGATCTGACTCTGGTGTAATAATAAAGAAGCTTGCTGATATCTAGTACTAAAAAAAGAAGCTTGCTGATTATAGGTAGACAAACAGCCAGTCAACTCTACTCTAAAAGTGATTTCAACTCCACTCAGGTATCCTCTTACTTAATTATTGATAGAATATAAAATTGATCCTCCAGAATTCTTTGATAAAGATAAAATATATACTAATTATCTAAAAGTTAACGTTTTAAAATCTTATTTAATTTAATCAGACAAGGGGTTTATATAGAGAAGACGGCGCTCAACCATTTAGTTGGCTTATTCTTTATCACATTAATCACCAATAATCTTACCTGAAAGAATTATACCAACTATGGATTAACCTCTTTGGTTATTCATCTACCTAATCAACATTCCTCATTGACTAGATTTATCCTTCCTAGATCAGTTCTATAAATAACGCGTTGTGTTGTCCTTATCTGACCTCAATAGATTAGCTGCTATGAGTTAATGAAAATACTTAGGTAATAGATTGCTTACCCATTTATGGTAGGCCTTTTCATAAAAACTAGAATGCTAGTTATTGACATAAAAAGCGCTATTAACACTTCATTAACTCCAACCACCCTTATAAATTGATGATTTTACCCTATTGATCCCAATAGAAACTAAGTTGTTAATAAAAAATTCACTTAACATTGTTGGGGAACATTCTGACAAATTATAGATATTAGTTACTACCAGAGTTGTGTCCCATTAATAACCATCTACTAATGATTAATTGGAGAATAACTCCAACAAATAGTTATTTAAATATCAATAACTCCAATATACATTGAGGTTATTTCTTTATAATCCAATTATACAAGGACAAGACAGAATGGACAATAGTTGGATAATAGGGTCAAAAATAGACCCACCACTCTAATAAAGTTGTCATCATTTACTAACATCTGAATAAAACAACTAAAAGGATTTTATTCAATACCTTGAAATGATGATGCTTTGGATTATCTTGGGGGATCTAAATATTTACCGCTTTAGATCTCATCAATGGATACTGGAAGATCGTCCTGCCTCCCAAAGACCAAGAAAAATGTGCTATTATTACATCTCAAGGGATTTCATCCAACTCAAATGCAAAGGATCGTGAAACACACTGGCACTATCAAGCAGTTGATGAACACTATCATGAGAGACTTAAATATGAGCTTCGTTTTGACCTTCCTTATTGATATAAATGACATTTTTAAGATGTTTACCCAACAGGTAGTGCATTTGGAAGAAGTCTTTTAATGTTGGCCAAATCTCAGTTAAAATTTTGAGCCTAGTGAGTGGCAGTTTTTAAGTCACAAATGGAATATCTGGAACACATTGTTGGCACTCAAGGAATATGGGAAAAACCTTAGAAGCTTGAGGCCATTAATTGCATGAGAGAGTCTGTTAGCAATTGAGATATCCAAGTATTTTTCAGAATGTCCAGATATTAAGTACCAATTCTATACCTGGTTATGCACTACTCTCTGAGCCCTTGAACCATATACTTTAAGAAGGTATTACCTCCCAATAGTCATAAGAATGCAAAGACTCTTTCAACTAGTTGTGGAAAGCTTTGATTAAAGCTCTTATTCTGAGATACTTTAAATTTAAACAGCCTATTATATTAAAGTCTGACGCGTCTCTCATGACTATGGAAGCGGTACTTTAGCAAAAAGGGATTATAGGGAGGAGCATCTGGTAGCTTTTTGCAGCCATTACTTGGAAAAGCACAAAAGTAATTACATTATAACTGAATGAGAATGCCTAGCCATCATATATGCTTGTAAAAAGTTCTGAGTCTACATACACAGAGCTCAGTTCATAAATGTCACGGACATGTTTCCTTTCAATGATTATGTAATATCAAAGGATCTGAGGGTCAGCTAGTATGATAGGCCTTGAAACTACAGGCCTATGATTATGAGATAGTTCATTGCTCAGGGCATACCCATCAAAATGCTGATGGGTTTTGGCAACTGCCTGTTAATACAGCCCTCACTCCGTTTGCAAATCAACAAATTTAAAAATGAAAGAAAAACATTACACCAATGAGAAACCTGTGATTCGCCTCACCATGGACCAGCTCATAAAGGTCGCCAAGATTTGGGATGAAAAATTATAAAAAATTGTGGGGAGTGACCAGAGGATCTACCCTCCACCTTCAGCCCGCCCAGAGATAATCATGAAGAATCATCACACCATAGGACATGGACGCCTGTTAAAGACCTTAAACTGATTCATCAAGGGTACTATTAAGAGTCTTTGTGATTCAAAATTTAAGATGTTTTAATGAAATGCCACTAATGTCAAGCACAACAGCCCTGTAAGCCCAAGGCTCTTATTAGTCAAGCCTAATTGGACCTGGCACACGGTGTCTATTAATGTACTAGGACCTTTCCTGACTAGTGTCCTAAACTTTAAGATACATCATAGTAACTATCAATTACCTCACTAAGTAGGTCAAGGTGCGGCCCCTCAGAGATCTTGGAGCAATATCCACTGCAAAGTTTAAAATGAAACAAAGCTACACTGTCATGGTTATCCTTTAGTTATCTTCACAGATAATGCCACAAATCTACCTCACAATTGTTCCCAAGTTAAATGAGCTAATGGGAATATGGGGAGTCCTTACTATCCCATATCATCATGAGACCAGCGGAATAGTGGAACGCGCCAATTGTACATTAGTACAAACTCTTCAAAAATTTGCCATCAATTCTCCATTGCAATGGGCTATATATTTAGACTCAACCATTTATTGCTTATAATATTAGCCACCACAGCGGTACAGGGTACTCTCCCTTCCTGCTTTTATATGACTGACAGCCTTCATTACTGCTCTTACTACATTCCATCATTACTAGCTAGGATAAAATATGGCCATCCAAATATTTTGACCAAATGGTAGAATCTTTCATTAAGATTAAGACTGAGGCCTATGGGGCAGCCCTAACCCAAAAAATAAATAAAGAGGCGAAGTATGATTTGCATTACCTTAATGTGGTGAGTATTGCAGTCTGCAAGTAAGTTGCTGACTGCAGTACTTATGCATTTGGCAGGACGCATAAGTTAGTTAATCTATGGAAAGGGCCATATATTGTACTTTATTGAGCATTGCCAAAACATACACCATTCAGAGCTTAATCAATAAACAAATTGCCAATCATGATCATGCCAATTTTCTAAGACCTTATTGCAAATCTAACAACCCTTTTATTGAAGATTGAGTGGTAAAGTAAGTCAAAGGGGAAGTGTTGGATATTTAATTGAATTTATCCTTAGTTTTTGACTTTGGAATGTAACTCAATCCTAACTCTATTATTAGACTTTACCAAACCTAATTTTATTGACACCAATCCATGAAAACCATTGATCTTTCTCTACCTATCAATCCTTTTACACAATCACATTGTATGACAACCAATAATCCTCATTATGGGAGCACTACTTCTTGAATGAAGCGACTCATCTATATTTATTTGCCTACTTATATATAAAGGATCATTTTATTTTCCTAGTATTGTTGTTTGTTTGTGTAGATCTTTACCATATTCTAGCTATACTTAATAATCAAGACCTTCTCCACGTAGTAATTCTATATGGAAGAATATATAGTAGGACTGGCCAACTTGAACCTATACAGTAGCGAGAAAAGAAACCTCTCACTACAGAGGGTATTTAGGTCAATTCTCTTTTAACATTGGGCCATATTTTATGTTATCATAAGACCCAACTTAATATGTTAGAGTCTTCTTGTGCAAAAGGTGCAATCTTTTAAAAGATCACTCATGTACCATATATATGATATAGAATATTGACTTCTAGAAATCCTACAGCCTTAACTAAATCCCTCCACTTTAGATAATATGACCCTAGATAAGTTTTAAATAAATAGTCCTGATTTAAAACAAACTAAACATACCCTAGCCATTATTCAGATTGCACCCAATAGGTCCTTTTTAATTTTGTTAGTGTTGAATAAGGACATAGTGGGATGGCTTACAATGCCTTAGAAGAGGATAAAAACTTTTGCTTGGACTATGCGCTGTTTGAGGGAAATATGTTTGAAGCTGAAAACCTAAAGGGAACAAGAGCTCAGGTCCTTATGAAATTGTTGACGCTTAAACAGGGAATATATGATGTAAACAATTACATCAGCACTTCCTCTCCATAGTTGAGGCCACACAAATTGACATTGAATTATATTTCCTCACCTGTAAGTCTTGAGGAGCAACTCCTGAGGCTTAATTGGAGTAATTCCTGTTTTCACCAGGAAGTGGAGGAAGACAGCAGCTGTCCCTCTTGTCATCATGGGCTATTTAGCCCATGTGGTAGATGGGATGTGGGTGATGGCTTACCATTTGAAAATCGCGCCTTTCCCCCATGCCAACCACCCATGAGTTGGTACAGAAGATTTAGGAGGTGTGTTGAGAAGTGGCAGTGACCAGAGTCCATCGCCAGCAGAGGGTTGGAAGCGATTTTGCACTACAAGTGGTTATCTTTACTGGTTTAAGTTTGACTGATAAATTTAAATTAATATCTGGCAAAATATGAGCAAGTCAATTTGGGCTCAGAAATACTATTTGCCATTACCCTCCATCGCCAGCAACCACAAGCTTGTACTCAATAGGTATGGGCACAATAAACCCCTTCTCAATCAATGGGACCGCTCATATGTGGCCTGGCCATAAGCGCAATCTGCTGTCCACTGGAGAAGTCATCATCACACCAAGTGCAATTGCGATGAGAAAGTTTCTCACAATAAAAAACATACCAATCTGGCTGTGCAGGTCAGCTTCAAAACTGGTATCAGTACCATTTTAGGGTGTTATCTACCAGAGCCAAGTTGTGAATTTATACCCAACAGCAAATGCACTTGTTTCTGTTCTATATTTTAGTAAGTTAATAAGACAGCAGACCCCAACTGTTTCCATTATCACTCCATTTTTTCCTCTTTCCACCTTTTAGTTTAAATAAAATCTTTAGAAATAATTTCATTTGTGAGTTTAAAAGTCTACCAGATATTTTTTGACTACATTTCCAATTTTGGGAACTTCTGGCTAATACTCAAGGTTGCCCTATTCCTATTGCATTTCACAATATAGATGGCTGTACCAGAGGTATTCTGGCTGGTGTTCTGGGTGGTAACTCATCATCTTGAGTGCCAGCGCAGCCTTATTATTATCAGAATGTTCCATGACATAGTGGAGCGACTCAAGTTCTTGTCCTTCTCCACCCTCATTTATAAGTAGGGTGCTGCGTTGGTTTTGTTTTATAAACAAAAACCAACCTTTGGTTAATGTGGTGTTTGTTGAAAAAGGGCCCATTCTTTGGATCACAGTTTTTTTGCCATAGTTAAGGAATATCTTCTTACCCAAACAATGATGGATTATACCCCCATAATGAGTGTAAGAATGCTTAGATGTGCGATCTCCCCTCATCCCGTACAGTTTGTCTTTACAAATGTAGGTGCGTTGTTTGTCTCTGTTGCCACTAATTTTACCGCATTTCGCCAATTTATCTTCAGGTGATAGTATTCTCGCTGTCAATTCAAACACACCTGGAGAGCATATGTATGTGATGAGTTGGTGCCCTTGTTTTCAGCAGCACAATTAGCGGAATTAAATTTTGCTCTTGTTCCTGAAACCATAGTTTCTTTCCTCATGGATGGTCCAGCATATTTGTGGAGAATACCCCTCCCCCACCAATTGTGTCCCACAAAGTTGCAAATAAACAAGATCATGCCTACTTCATGTTACCTATCAAAATTGTAGTGAGGTATTATATGATATCCATTGAGGCTCTCTTGGATACAGGAGCAGCCAGAATTTTATGAGCTTGCAGGTCGCTCAGGATTTAAGCCTAGATCTCAACGCAGGTCTTCAGTATTAAGTGCTTCATTGGCTTTTTTGACTAATTTTGCGGTGAGATGGCCTTGCCATTTTTGTGAATTAATTTGACTTCTGTAATTGATTCACCGTAGCGCTGGATTTGTTGTTTCCCATCAATATTTGGGGTTGGTTGTTGGTGGCGTCATAAGGTTATTATTAATATGAAGCTCAACCTTTTGTCTTTCATGGTTCCTTACACATGTGGCAAAATATCCACTCATTAATACCTTTTCTCCCTGCCAAAGAGGTGGTTTCAATCGCTTAACTACCTCTCCCACTGAGTTACTACCAGCTTTACCTTCCACCTTGTTGATGTACAAGGATATCTTTGACATGGAAAAAGCTAATCACCTTTCTTCCCACTCTGAATATTACCTGGCCTTCTATTTGGCAGTGAATGTAATCAACGTTAACTTTCCTTTGTACCACTATACAGAGCAAAAGGATAAGGCTCTGGATGTGTGGTAGGACGACACGCTTTATAAGGATTGCGTTTTCTGGTAATCCTCTCCCATCGCGTCCCTCATCACTCTGTCTCAAAATGCTGATAGTACGTTGCATCTGTGCGTGGACTATGGTCATTTGAATAATATCACCATGTGCAATCCTATCCGCTCCCCTTTGGGAAACCATAATCCAGGCAATTGCCAAATCCTGGCTACTTTTAAGCCTGACCTGGAAAACGCCTACAATCAAGTCCAAGTAGTGGAAAATTAGAGTTACTGATGGCCATTTGTACCTCGTGAGGTATCTTTCAATTTCACGTGATGCCCTTTAGCCTCAAAAAACGCGCCTGCTACCTTCCAGCACATTATTGATGATATACTGGGCGATCTTCGCTTCACCTGAGTGGTGACATACATAGAAAAAAATATCCTGGTGCAGTCCCCTACCTCCTAACAGCATGAGAGAGACCTGGAGGCAGTATTGGTGGCGCTGAAGAAGGCTAATCGCTTTATAAAGCCCTCAAAGTGCGAGTTCTTCAGGGAAGAGGTTACCTTATTTGATAAGCTTGTCTTGAAGGATGGTTACGCCAACCCTCCCAGAAAACTTGAGGTGATCCTTTTCTGGCCCACGCTCATCACTTAGAATCAGTTGTGTAGTTTCCTAGGGACAATTATTTTCTTAAAAAAGCTTTCCTGTACTACACAGTTGGAGGGCCATCTTTATCTACTGACATAAAAGAATGTTCTGTTTAAATGGATGTATGACTGCCAATGGGTTTTGAGACAATCAAGGAAGTATTTGTAATGTCTCCGGTCCTTTAGCAAACTGATTAATCCAGACCTTTCATAGTTGTTTGTGATGCCTCAGCAGCTGCAGTGGGGGATGTTATGCTTTAGGAGCATGACGTGGTAGAAATCCCATTACTCATTACTCATGCAAGTTCACTGTTACAGAACAATCCTGTGACATATATGACAAGTAGTTTGTCACTGTGACATGGTTACTTATCCACTAGCGGTACTTGCTTCAAGGCGCATGACATGAAGTGATTGTCCAGACAGACTACCGGGACCTGATGTACTTCTGAAAACCCAAGAAATTGGCGCATTGGTAGGCTCATACAATTCATAAACTGGTCAGCTTTTATTAAATACAAGTATATAAAAGGTGCGTTAATTATTCTCCCAACATGGTGAGACATAACCCTTCTCTGAGTCTGACAGAGGAGAAAATGCAGGAGTTAACAACAAGGATTTCTCCTGCTCAGATTTTCGCCAGTGCCCCTTTAACAATTTCTAGGGTGGACTGGTCACCATATGTGCCATTGGTATCTTGGTTTTAATTCTGGGCACTGTGTTTTTCTTGCAGATGCCTTTTGGCCCTATATTTCAACAGTATATAACAATATAGACAGGGTCAGAGTATTGGGACTCTCAGCTGCTAATTTTCATTATATTGAGATAACTTATAGATGACAGAAAAATAAAATTTCTGATAACAAAATGGCTAAACTACTATAACTGTTGGTTTTAGTAAAACGAGTGATGTTTAATAGATCTATGCCTCCTATTAGTTAAGTTACTTTGAGGATAATCGTGAGATAATGGGGAATTCATGATAAGCAGTGGAGGGCATGATTTGTAAAATGAAGATTTGGCCTATTAGAACTCCTAAGAATTTTTCTTTTCAAATTGGCGGGATTTTAGGGGGTAAGTCACCAGTAGGGATGACAAACCAATGTGATAACGATTTTAATACTTTTTACCTAATTAGTCATCTTAAAAAGATTTTAACCTTTGGAGATTACCAAACTTCCTAGTAGGCGATTGGCTAGTAAAATATTTGCATCCCCTAAAACCCCCTCAAGGTCTATAAAAGGGTGTGAATTTCTCTTAGAGATTTGCATGCCACTCAAGGTGGTGCTTGGGTGAACTTCAGGGCCAGCGGCCCTATTCCACCAAAAGATATGCCTAGCCTCATAGACTTAATCTGAGGTATCTGGCTGAATGCATGGAGTAAACTCATTACTCTGAGCGTCTTAATTCCGCCAAGAGTTGGACAAGAGTGTTATATTAATAAAATTGGGACTATTTTTCCTTAAAATATTCTTACTTACTAGTTAAACAGCTAATTGTCTTACACTTGAATATTACCGGGTCAAACTTCCTGCTTGGAGGGGCTAAAGCTGTTCAATCGGTGGGTTCACCTTGTCACAGATGTACCCATTATGCTTTAGAATAGGGGTAGTTTTTGATGAGAGTAGGGGTTGGCTTTATCCATCTCTTGGATGAAGTGATCTCTGCGCATCATGATCTACCAGCAGTTGCAACCCAGGGAACAAAAGTGTCTTGATTTAGTAAAATGGACGTTCAACTGGCCTGATATTTCCAAGGATCTGCCAGTTTGGATTACAAATTGCATGACGTGCATGCAATCCAAGTCTAATAGATTAGGTAGGGTTTGGTATCCTACATCCCTGAAGCAGACACAAGGTTTGTGGACCTCAGTATCCATTGACATCATTGTTGAGCTCCTCAGTTCTAATGAATTTAGTGCCATTATGGTGGTCATGGCTCACTTTACAAAATGGTTTCTTTTTTCCTTGTATGTTAACCGTTACCTCCAAGGAAACAGCCCAGTTCTTCGTTCATAAAGTTTTCTATATGTTTGGCTTACCTCAGGAGGTAGTAAGTGACTGGGACCTCAGTTTACCATCCGCTTTTGGACTGCATTGGTGGAGCATCTGAAGATCAAGCCATGTCATCCCATGTCATCCCATGGCAAACCACCCCTCATTCAGATGTCCAGACTGATAGGGTCAATCAGATCCTTGAGCAGTACCTTCACTACTATGCCTCCACTTTGCAGAGTACCTGGGCCACGGACCTTCTTCTGGCTTCATTTGCATACAATGCCACCACCCATTCATCAACTGAGGTTTCCCATATGAAGTCACCATGGGTATTCCCTCACTTCTTTGTGGGTTACCCCTTCACCCTGAAATACCTGTCACCAAGGAACATCTTCAGAAGATCTGGGATACTCAACATCTGGGTTTGAAGCATCTGAAAAAGACAGTAACTGATTACAAGCAGTTTGCGGATTATAAACGCCTTGTTGTCAATGAGAATAAGTTGAGTTTAATGGTCATGCTGATATGTTAGATTGAATATGAAGGTTCCCTCATGGAAGCTTGTGAGCAAGTAATATGGCCCTCACATGGTGAAGGAGGATTTGGGAAACGGGGTTTTCTGGTTAGATCTTATCGCTTATTGGAAGTATCCCCCACCTTTCATGCTTTACAGGTGTCACAATTTAAAGGCACAAACCCACTGATCCTGAAAAAGTCATGATTGAAGATTTATTGGAGGTGGAGGTGGATGCCATTATGGCGTCATGCCAAATGCATCCCTATGTGCATCACTTGGATGCTTAGAGGGAATTTTCTTTCTATGAGAACAGCTGGGTTAGTGCCCGCAATTGTGCCAATTGTCAGAAGTTGGTTTAGGCCTTCCATGTCACACACCCAGATGCTTCTCACCCTCCATAGAAAGTTGCCTTTGTCTTGGCAATCAAGCTTAAAAGACACATAAAAATGTTGTGCTTGGTCAAGCGTTGTGATTGGTATGGCCATCATTCCACTCTTTTATTTATTTTATTTTTTTAATTTAGATTAAGGTTTCATTACCTTGGGCCATGAAGCCAAGGTTAATATGTCATATTAAGTATTAACAGATTTACTTGACGTTGCAGGTAATCCATCAAATTAAGTTACAGCGGAATACCTTACCTATGCTCTCACATTCTATATTCAAGCAGAATAGCTATTGAGGGTTGAAACCTTACCACCCCACTAGCTATATCCTCTGATTCACTTGCTATTAATTTATGAGGCTTTATGGCGCCATAGATCGAATCCCTTTTTTTATTATATATTTACTCCTTTGCCCACCGATGTAAAACAATTGTCAAAGTTTTATCCCCAAAAATCTAAGCCAATGATGTCTACTACTTCTGGAATAAATATGTACTCTTGGTAATATACTGTATAAGTATATTATGATGAGGATGGAAAATTATGGGGATCTTTCATTCACCAAGATATTTTAGCTGCTTAATAAAGACCTTTGACAATAAGTTTGTTACCTTCTGTTCTTAAGGTTACTGTATCAATACAGTCCCCTTATTTTATCATATAAACAGTTCTAGCCTGTGCAGTTGTGTATTGACGCTTAAGTGCTGATTGCAATATTTAGTGCTCACTACAGGGGCCACATTTAGTACCCTGGCTTCTATTAAAAAAATTTTCAACATGCAACATCAAGTGACGATTTTCAGGGCGACCCACCTTATATCTTTCTACTATGGCCCCAAATATAAGGAGGGTCTGTCCAGTTCAATCATCACGGACCTTTTGGCTGAAGCATTTATTTACAAATAAACCAGTGGAAGGAGCAGTTACCACTATTACTAAAATATATCAGGAGTTGAAAACTTTGCGCTGCCTGGTCCAATACCTTGGCCAGGAATATCAAGAGATAAATTCTTGATTGAGCTGGTCTACTCAAAAGCAGGACATTTCTGAACAAAAATTTGTGGTGTAATGGTGTTGGAATTTTGATATGCCCACATTACCCAGCTTTATTGCTTAAAATACATCTGCTTGTCCACTAAAAGATTCATCTTGCTAGTGGATGTGGGAGTTATTGATTATATATGATAACTATTGTTTGGAGTATAATCCTGAACGATTAGTTAGCAATTTATCATGCTTTGATCTGCCAGATCATTAATGTTTTGCCAGGGGCGATTTTTGACAAGAAACAAGTGATTAGGTTGTTAATTTATTATAGATGACTTAATTAACATGTATTAGTTGATCAGGTTAAGTCACCGATTGACTAAAGGGTTTATGAGTTGCTGAGTGAGTGATACCACCTGTGACAAAGCAACTTTTGAGTTAATCTTTTAGGAGTCGCAATCTACCGTTTATGGGTAAGAGTCCCATTACCTAAGCAGATTGTTAACAAATTAGGGTGACTTAATGAGGGTTGGGCAAAGGCGTTGGGACACATCTTTGTTTCAACCCAGAAGAGATTGCACTGGGGTCAGCAGGAGAATCCGCCTAAAACCAATGAAGAAGATTATCGTTTTGTACTACCCTGGAGGGTTAATTCATTGGTGAAAGACGCCATTTAAATTGGGGTGCCAACAGAAGAGTAAGCGTTAAATTCCCTTATAAATCCCTTTTGGTTTTTCTTAATAAAGCAGAATTAGTTACAGATAAAACTATTTAGAAGTACTTTAATAATTTAAACTGTATGCTCTTGAGACTAAAGTTGAAATGATAAGAGAAGATCTTGTCTATCTTATTGTCATATCCACGGACTCTGTGTGATAAGAAGGAAGAAGAACCTAAGATCATAATACTAGATTAAGTTTTACATATTAAAGAACCTTTAAAACTAATCCTAGGTTAAATTCTACAGAAGAGGGAAGTCATCCCTATCAATAATTCAGAAGACCAATTTAAGATTAGGACAAGCAGAAATTTAGCGCTGGACTCAATAAACATCTTGTCTAAAAGAAGCTCAGCTAGATATTTAATCTTAATACTATTCCTGCCCAACTTCAATTTATTATAAGCAATTCAAAAAACGCACATACAAGGAACCTGTGCAGTTAATCAAGGGAGCTGAATTGAGCTACTATCATAAAAGAGTAAACGGCTTCTAAAAATCAACATTTGGTGCTCACTACAGGGGTAGTTGAGTTTTAAGCCAGATTTGATAAGAAGATCATATCGACTATGTCTTATAATAATGAACTATGAAAGCTTTGGACGGAACTAGAAGCTGCAATAAGAATGCACTCAACTCAGTTTCACAGGCAATTAGCTACATTGGAGGAATGGTTGATGAAGGCTAAGAATGAGGTCAAGCAAGTTGGAAATATTTACAGTGACCTCAATGGAAAGGTCAAAACCTAAAGCGCAAGGTGGGTAAATTAAGTAAAGAAGTATTATTTCAATAGATGGTGAGAAGAAGATTAATAATGCTATGCCAGATTAATGAGATATAGTGTGACTATTGACATGAATATAGTAATGGAGAATCAACAATGTGATTACACGCAAATGGAGGTGAAAGATAACAACAACACACATGAAACTTCAGTCAGGAATATTTAACCACACAGAAATATGCCTGGGTCATTTGGAGCAATTTCAGAAATGGCCCCCGAAGTTACTTATATGGTCAATTGAGTTGACGGGCAGGAATCCCCTACAGTGGAGCCATAGATGAATTTTGGATCATACTGAAATTACTCACATTACATTGGAATAACACCCTGTATGTTTCTGATTATTCAAGATGACGATGTTCAGATTTAGTTACTGATAAAAGGAAGTAATTATAATGAACTTCCTGAACACTAATTGTCAGAATCAAGTGTTACCCCATTTGAATGGGGAAAATTTGCTTATAATGAGGCCAAGGAAGCCATTATGATAGAATTTAGAAGCCCTAAGCGGATGTCTAATCACAATCAGGAATTTATTTGCATTTAACTCCAAAAAAGCTGAGACTCTAGCAGCTTTTGTGGACCAATTACACTAGGAATCACAGGTCCTGGCTGGTGCAAAAGTGCTATTGGATTTTGATGCACAAATCATGATGCAAGAAGCACTTCAGCCCTATTGTGATTTAGATTGAACAATGGCTTCAGCCTAATGACTCAGATGCTCACATCTCAGATGGTAGATTATCTAAAAGTCTAGGAGAGACCTTTGAAGAACCTAAACAAACCTTCAAAGTTATCCAGACTTGAGCCCAGAATATTATGAAATTTGCTTAGGCAAATAAGGAGCAACATGATTTAATCATGACAGGAAACAAGCCCAAAGTACAAAAACTTGTGGACAAGATGCAGATCCACTGTCACTAATGTGGGAGACCTAAACATTTAGCCGCTCAATGTTGAAGCAAGAAATTAAAAGAGCAAGTTACTCTAATCCAAGAGAAGGAGAAGGAAATCAGGCAAGAATCAGGAAAAGGCTACAGTCTAGACAAGGAACAATATGGAACCACAAAAACCTGTTCCTCCCAATATATTGAATGACAATATAGATATTTCAACCTATTTATAGATTATGAATAACCAAACTGCTGTATCAAGTTGTTAATTTGGACGTGAATATCATAGCCCAAGCTGAAGTGAAGGGGATCGACCCCAAAATCATGAAAGAAGATGCTTAGTTGCATGCTCATCAGCTAGCAGACAGGATTAGATCTGCTGAGAACCCAGAGGAATTACTCAAGACGAGATTAGATGAGGAGAACATATCTCTCCACATTAGCGCAATCAAAGAATATTTCCATGATTTATCTTCACAATTAATTCACGCTCTCAATTTAACAAATAAAGCTGCTATCCACTCAGTAGATACCTTATTGCAATACTCTGAGTGTAAATATATGGATACAACAGTCAATTGAGTGAGAATATGGGTGATAATTGACAGGAGCACCCATTAATATCATTTCAACGAAATTTGTGAAATGAATGAAGATTTTGCAAGATTTAGAACACTGGAAGGTTTTTTTAATGGCCAGACCAGATATTGCAATATTCTGTGGAGACTAAAGTGAGCTGCCACTCCAGTTCAGATTGCTTGTGGTATCAGCTCCCGCCATAGTGTTGGCTAACCAAAGTTATGACATACTTATTGGATAGTAATTCCTGAGAAAGTATGGAGTATAATGTGATTTCAATGAGATACCCTGACCATTTTAGGGCAAGCCCTGCCATAGGTATATTAGTGGGAAGGAGAACCGCCGGTGACAAAGAAAAGCAATTTTGTAAACTTGATTTATAATGATGTCACTGTTCCCATCCAGTACAAGTTGATTAGATAAAAATGTAGGGAAATGCTGAAGAAGACCCTGGAAAATCGTGGGGTACCCTTGAGAATAAAATGTGAAAATACTATACCACTGGGAATGCAGATAATTGTTGACACATGGATTCAATCAAAATCCAAGAGCAGTTATATATGGAGAAGTTATCATCCATGAAGAGAATCGAGAATTTAACCATAGGTAGTGCCAGGGATTATTATGCTGGGACATGTAGAAATTAGTGTGCTACTGGCTAATATGGAAAAAAACTGATGAAGAAAGAGTAAATCGAGTCATTACGTTTCTACATGTAATACCTAATGGCAGAAATTAGTAAATTTAATAACTTTAGAACATTAACTGAGATGAGATTACTGCAGATGCTGCCAAAAGCATCAAAGTTCTGGTTGTTTGAGAGAAGCCAACTACTTTTATCAGAGCAGCAGAAAGAAGATGTGCTCCAACATTGATGAATCCCCCCCTTGGGTTGGGACCATCTAGTACTAAAAAAAAGAAGATGTGCTCCAATTATATGAGAAATATTGGGAGATATTAAGATGACCATAACCTGGGATGTGCAAAAATCGTAATCCATAAGGTCAACAATGGGGGATATCCGCTAATAAGGATGAGACATGTTTGACAGTATAGAGCTGCTGAAGCTGTGGTAAGCAAATAAATCGGCAAGCTAGCAGAGCATGGGCTCCTCATTCTGTCATCAAGTCCATGGGTGAGTCTGATACTAATTATAAAAAAGGACAGATCAAAGTAATTAGTGATAAATCATCACCAATTGAACAATATCACTGAGAAAGATTTTTATATACTGTTAAGGATTAACAACGTGCTCAATCGCCTATGGGATGACAACTACTTTTTTAAAAAGGACTTGATTTTTAGAATATTGGCAAATCGATTTGCCAAAGGAGGGTCAAGAAAAATGTGTAATAATTACCGCACAGGGACTTTACCAGCCTACCCAAATGCCCCAGGGATTGTGAAATGATCCAGAAACATTCCAGAGAGCAATGGACTCTGTCCTCAGTGATTTGAAGCTATCCTGCGTTTAAGTATACCTGGATGATGTCAATGTATTAAGTAGGACCTTCACGGACCATTTGCTGTACTTATAAGTAGTGTTCAAGTGCCTTGAGATAGTGAACTTTAAGATGAAGCCAAGGAAGTGTCATTTTATTTAATAAGAGCTTGAGTACTTGGGGTTTGTTATACACTCTAGCGGGCTGAAACCCCAGCAGCAGAAGATTACATCAATTAAATGGATGTCAATCCTGAAGAGCGTTTGGGATATCCAGGTATTTCTTGAGATGGTCAGCTACTATTGCCAATTAATAAAGGATTTTTCAGAATCATGAAGCCATTATTCCAATTACTAGAGGCCCAAAAAATGATTTATGTTGAACAATGAGGCCTAAGAGTCATATAATGAGTTACGCCGATATTTGATGTACAGTACTGTTCTAAAATACCCAAATTTCATTCAGGAACTCATCACTCAAACTGATGCTTCATTGATGGCGATTGGTGCCATTTTAAATCAAGCGGATAACGCCAGGGAAGAACATCTGGTGGCATATGTGAGCAGAACACTAACACCAGTGGAAAGAAAGTACAACATGACATCGCACAAATGCCTCACAGTGATATATGCATGCAAGCAATACTAAGTGTATATCCATGGAACACGCTTTAAAGTGGTGACTGACCACTCATCTTTATGCTGGATCCATAAACTGAAGAAACCAGAGGGGCAACTGGCCCTAAGGCCTGTAAAACTAAAAGCCCACAATTTTGAGAAAATACACTGAGCCAGACCAGCACTTACGATGCCAATAGATTATTAAGATTGCCTGCTATCAAAGTCTTCTATCATCAAGCAGATGAAGTATTCCAGAGGATGATTGAAGGTAAACTTGGGGAAAGCACTGAGAAAATCAAGGTGTGTGTTGGGATTTGACCCATTTTCAGAAGGCAGGCATTCAGAGATCACTTTGTAGGTCAATAAATAAGATGAATTTATTAAATTAGTTATAAGATAGAAGTTAATAATCCTTGGATATAGCTTCATGAGGCAAATTAAGTGGTTGGACAGATGTAGATTTCACATTGAAACCCAATATATAGATACTATAGGACTTAATTTTTATTAGAGACTCAGAGGTCCAAATAAATTCCCTATTGTTGGAACTTAACCAGTTGGCGATGGTTCAGAGGTTCCTGCAGGCTGAAAATAATGATTGTTGAATTTCACACTGAAATCCAGATATGAATATACCAACTGAACTTTAAAGAGGAAATGTACTGCAAGGAAAGTTACTTTGTTTGAGATATAAACTAGTACTATTTATAGTACTAGGGAAGTATCTTATATCAAGTCTAATTAAATATCAAGGGTAATTAATTAAAGATAGGATAGATCAGAATAGATGGATGCTCGGCATCATTTGCTGACAGTGAATGTCCTATAAATACTTATTAAATACAAGGGGAGTGGGACCATCCTCAGCATTAGTTGCTGATGTCAGTTTAATTAATTAATTGATTAATATTATCAGGGTCAATCCCTAATTTTTCAGATTGAACCTAACCCAATTAATGGGGAGCCCAATTTGGCATCTGCCCTTAGGTGGATCATGACCCCTAGTTGGGGCTTCCTCCAACAAAGGTAGAATTCCAACAGTGTGCTAAAGAAAGCGATGGAAAGCACCAAGATGAAAAGTGTTCAATTATACAAAATGATTAACAGAAAATGGTTTATACTCCCAAAGCTGTCAGAATGTATAAAATTTATCTGAGATGCACTTAAAGTCATCAGCTATGATGGCCAAAAAAATCATGGACCATATTAGCCAGTATCACTACTGGTAATTAATCAACTATGATGTCGCTAACTACCTAACCTGTTGCATAGAATTTCAACTCCACAAGCCTCATAAGAATATAACAGGATACTGGCTAGTACGCCCTGGCTTCACATGGCACATGGTGTCAATAGATGTGATGGGACCCCTGAGTACAGTACAGGAGGAGCGAAATACATCATAGTGGCAATAGACCATCTGACTAGATGGGTAGAAACAAAAGCCTTGAGCAAAGTGGATGCTACAAGCATAGCGAGATTCATCCTGGACCAAATGGTGTACTGGCATTAATGCCTTCAAGTTTTAATGAGTGACAATGGAACCAATTTCATCTCCTATGTGATCCTGAGGTCAAACAAACTGATGGGAATCAGAGATATGATATCTTTTCCATATTGGCCAGAAACAAACGATTTATTATTGAGTAAACATAACGCTAAACTTGATGCTAAAACAATTGGTCATGGGAAAACTTCTTAGTGGGGAACTTACCTAAGTTTGGTTGCCTTTGCTTACAATATCAATCATCATACAGCAACAGAAAAAATGCTATTCAAACCACTATATGGATGAAGGGCAGCATTACAGCCACTTATGTAATCTGCTATAGAACCAGAATTGGGGATGAGTACCAATCAATGCCTTCACCAACTGGTAATTATTTATGATTGAATAGCAATTACAGGCATTTGATACACCTATAAGTTAAGGATTAAACTGAAGATGATTGTCAGGATTTCTACTCAAATTGGAGATTCAGATGTGTCAGACAAAGGAAATTGATTCCTATCCAAACACATAGCCCAAAAATTTATTGTAGATAATCCCCAACGAAATTTAAAAAGCCATCAAAGTCGGGGATCAACCTTAACTTATGCGGTCAACTAATACTCCCTTGGAGCTTCCTAACCTCAAGGTACAAACCCAATTATGTGGTAAGAAAATCCTATTCAACTGAGATAACTAGCCTGCCACCAGATCCCAATTTATGATAATTATAGATCTTAGCTTGGACTGCTTGGAAATTTACCAAAAGACCTCCCTGATCTCCATTATATAATGAATTCTAAGAAAATAAAGATTATTATCTTTATTGCCATTTTAAGTCAAATTAACCCACCTTTATTACTTTAGGGACAAACATATTTAGGAACTACCACTCCAGACGTAGTATCTGGAGTAAAGACTTTTTGACCATGAAAAGCAAAAAGGTATATTACAACACCTAGGAGCTTTGGTTCCCTGGCCTCAAAAATTAAATGCTATGTGATAAATAACCCCCTTGGTCCTGACAAAACTAGTGATCCTGCCAAGGACATCCCGAGTTCACAGTGAAAATATAAAATAAAAATTAAATAAAAAAAGGCAATAACTATTTGGCTTCAGAAAACGCCTCAGATTGTAAAACTGCCCATCTCAGTGACTGGGCAATTAATATGCATGTAGGAGATACACCGGCGACCTGAGACATTCTATTTCCCCATCAATGGAGGTGACCATCCATGCTCTGTCCGCAGAGCAATATAACTTACACTTATCAGACTTCGCTAAAGCCCTCCAGCTCCTCTTATCCTGGTGAAGGCCCTGGAGGCTGAGCTAATAGAAGACGGGCTCTTGCAGTGCTAGCCCCTATGATAATATTGACTCAAAGTTCTTTACTCAATATAGATAATGTTGGAGCTGGACATTAAGAACGCTATCTGTGTCACTTTGTACATCCACCATGTACCACCTTTTTGTGTAGCAGGGTTCCATCATCAGGAAGTACTCCACCACTTGCAGTTATTGGAGACAATACACTAAAAGCAAATCCAGTTCTACCAATATGCCTCCCAGTTCAGCAGCAAAAACTGAAATTCTATATCAGAAAATCGGCAGCTCATTAATAAGATACAAGACGTGTTAACCAGTCTAGATCAAGGAATCATGAGTTTTATTCAAACGGAACTCACTAATTGTTTTAGTCAACTAAAGGTCGTTATTCATAATTAGATCATAGATTGTATTCTTAAATTACAAGCTAAAGTTGATAACTTTACCACCTCTGTGGACGAATGACTTCAGTAATTGGAGTAAATGATCTAGGAAGTACTGAAGGTCAGAGTAGCCTTCGTTCTTCAGGGCCACAAGGAATGCCTGGTGAGTGCGGACCCCCAGTTATGACAGGCATGATGATGAATGGGGACCCCCAAGCCATGATGGAAAGGATGGTAAATGAGGACCGCCTGGTCATGATGGACAGGATGGTGGACGGGCCCCCTGGTCCAAAAGGACCTCCAGGGCCTAGTGCTGACACTGGAATCCCTGATAAACGCCTTTAGGCATTAATTCAGCAAGTTAAAAACCTCAATGTTCAATTAGGACATGTCGCCTGAGGAGCTAACCTACTTGGGATGGAGTTCCCCTCTCCCCAAAAATTTCCCTAACTGCTCATCATGAACGCCTTGGGAACTTGGCAGCCCTACCTGCTGTGGTATGTTGGTTGGAGCAAAGAGTGTTCGCCATTGAACAGCATCAACTTGAACTACAAGCCGCCAATACAACTTTAAAAATGATATGTGGCAATTAAACCAACTTGTTGCCACGAAATTGGCTCTTAGTGCTATTCATGAACGAGTATATTTATAACTGACATTATTAACAATCTGCAAAGTCAAGTGGATGTACTTCATCCTCAAGATTATTCCCAAGATACTGCTTATACATTAGATGAAAACGCAGTCCCAGTATTAGTTTATGTCGTTCAGCCTCCAACTACCCAAGTGGTACATTTGGGCCTTTGTTCATAGATGAATACGTTCTCATAGAGGGTAGCATCTTCTCTTTCATATATTGCTATGAGTGCATTATGGAGGAAGCGACTGATCATCAACAGCTCAAACACCTGACAAACTGTCTTAGTTGCCTGGCTCAAGACATTATGGTCCCCCATCTGATGCATTGCCATACTTGGACTGACGCCAAGACTGCCTTGTTCCAGGAATTTGGGAGCGACTAACTCTTTCCAACCAAAAACAGGCTTCATAGGAATAAGCCTAAATTGGGGAGAAACTATCAATGAGTTTGCCCATAGTTTTTATCTTGAGGCTCAAACGCTGGTTGCAGGGAATTGTCTTATGTTAGATGCTATCACCGCCTCATTTTTGGCATATAAATATATACCTAATATTTTGTTTATCTAAAAGCGGTGACATTCAACTTGACGTCCCTCTTACATATCAAAGAAGCTATTTTGAAAAAATCCTGCTGAACTACATAAACCCGCCGTGCCACCTCATTTTAACAACAATAGGCCCTGGCCCCAAGTGTTAGCCATTACACCCCCCAATTCGCTAACCTGAATTATACTAAAAACCACTTGAATAGATTCAATCAGACTGTAGACTTTTATCACGTTCTTTAACGTAAGTCAGCAAAAGATCAGTTAATATAGGGCAAGAGGCTCCATATGCTGACGGAAATCAAGTGCCTCAAGGCCCTTGTTCTAGTTCTAGCTCTAACCCAGCACTTCATGTTGTTTTGTATTAGCTGCCCATGCAGAAGTTGATGTACCTCTTTCTATTCAAGGGAATAAAAATCTCCAGATTTCTTACTTTTCATGCTAGTCAGTTACCCAAACATATTTTGATAATCAACTCCTCTATGGAAAGCCAAGAAATGGCAGATAAAACTTTCAAATGCATTGAACAGCTCTGAGCCTGGCTGCAGCAGAATCCTCTGATTGCTTCGTTACAAATCTTTAATGACAGTTTCCTAGCTATTAATTTACTGTTCAGATCTTTGGTTGTTCAAAAAGAGGTAGTTTTACATAAGGTTAAAGTCTTGGCACTAATTGACACTGTTTCCCCAGTTAACGTTATTTACTCCCAAATAATCCAAAAGATAAAAATGGCTCCAGATTTGATTCACAAAGCTGTATTGGGATGGTTGATAATCAGCAACTAAGGCGATATGAGCCTATTCTAATTGCCCCTTCAATTTGGGAAACTTTTGATTACTTCCCCCACCATTGTACTAGAAAACAATTCTTATGAATTGCTTATTGTATCTAACTGATGCGGTATTTAACTGCATCATCAGCCACAAATAAAATACCTGTCCCTACTAGTGTATTGGATCCCGTTAATATTTAAATATACCGTCAAAAGTAAAGGAGCCCTGAAAACATGGACATGCCTCCTCAAATATCCATCCTTAATTTGCAAAGTTGAATACCAAGTCTTAGGGGAAAACTAAGTTACCCCCGGAGGCTGTGGATTCTGAAGTTGAGATCCCTCTGTACGCCCCACATCCTATTACAATTCCCTCTGGCTCACAAGTTATTGTGGATATAGGGATGAGATTCTCACCCCTCCTAATCAAATTTTGGAGCTAAGAGGACACACAAACCCTAAAATCAAAGAAGCGTTGAGCTGCCCAAGGATTTTGAATCCCGCTTACTGGAAATATTTATCTATATTACTAGGTTTTTTATGAATCATACCCTCCAAGTCCCTTGGTATGTAACTATCAAATATATAAAACTATGTCCCATTGAGAATATTGCTGATGTGAGCTGTTTTAGCTTGTTACAGGATTTAGGATTTGATCATCTACCCACCATAGCTCTGGTCAAAAGCTGGATTGGAGTTAATTATACCCCTAATGAACGCCAGAATGTCAAAGACCTCCTTGAGGTGTATTAAAATATTTTCCTTGGGACCAATTGACTATGGGAAAATGTCTGGGGTAAATCACCAAATCGAGACTGAGGCTCACCCTCCATTCAAATCCTGGCCATACCAAAAATCCAAAGTGGAGGAAACTCAAGTGGCTTTAGGGTTACAGCAATTGTCGAAGGCCCATTTATAGTGTCTTCTAAAAGCCCATGGGCTTCCCCACTCCTATTAGATTGGAAGAAGGATGGTGGCCACCATGCTGTCATGAATTATCGCTGCCTCAATTCTATTACACAAAAAGATAGCTATCATCTGCCACATATATATATTACTTACGCTTGATGTCAGTATCTCACTATTTATTGGCTATGGATCTTGCCAGCGGGTACTGGCAAGTAGATTTGTCACCATAATATTGTGAAAAATGCGCTCTCATCACAAGTGAAGGGCTATTCAAGCCCACTCAAATGCCATAGGGGTTGTGTAACGCCCCTAACACCTTCCAACGCGCCATGGATGGACTACTAGGAGATTTACAATGCTCCTGTGTGCTATTTATCTTAATGATACTACCATTTTTTCAAGAACCTTTAACAAGCACCTAGATCACCTCAGACAAGCTTTTAGCGGTTACAGCAATCGTATATAAAACTATTGCTGTCAAAAGACACTATCTTTCAGAGTGAGATGGATTTTTTGGGCCATAAGGTAAGAAAATCTGTATTATTTTTGATGGATGACAAGGTCTTGGTCACAGCTAAGATGATTCAACCTTAATCTCTACAAGACGTACAAGTTTTATTAGGGATGGTGGGATATTATCGCCAATTTATCCCACACTTTGCAAATACCTTCGAGCCTCTGGTGTATCCGCAGAAGAAAGGGTTACCTTTCAATTGAAAGAAGAGCAACAGAAGGCCTTTGATCTGCTACGCTCTCACTCTCACTCTCCAGTACTTATTCACTCAAATTTTGATAGCCCTTTATCCTCTTTACTGATGCTAGTGATATTGCCATTGGAGCCATACTATCCCAAAATGATGAAAACTTAGTGCAGCATCCTTTCTCCTACTAAAGTAAGACCTTATCCAAAGCCAAATGCAATTATAGCAATACAGAATGCAATGTTTAGCAGTCCTACTGGCTATTAAGAATTTCAAACCTTATTTATATGGTAAGCATTTTACTATCATTACCAAGCATGCTTCCTTACAATGGCTACAACAAATGAAGGGCTTTAACATGAGATAAGCCCGGTTGGCTTTAAAACATTAATACTATGATTTTTCTATTATCCACTGACCTGGGGCCTATTTTCCAAAATGTGGATTGCCTATCTCGGCTCCCCATATTAATTTTAACTGACCCTGAAGAGGATTGACTATATGACCTCCTAACCCAATTGCATTTATGGAAGGATGAATCCCCAAACCTTCAAAAGAAACTAGTGAATAAGTTTTGTAAATCTACAAGTCAAGAACGGCCAATTGTGAAAACTTGTGGCTAAAAAGTGGGTGCCCTATGTATGACCTTCATCTCAAACCAACTTCATATTGGAGAGACATTGGCAAGTCAGCCAAGGAGGAATTAAGAAAACCTACCAGTGACTTAAAGCTTAACGTTATTTGGAAGAAATGCTTGTTTTAATCCAGGATGTATTAGAGTCCTGCCTGGTACACAAAAAGTCAAGCTGGACCTAATCATATGATCTCACCATCCAGTGGTTCCACCCTGCGAACCCTTCCATACTATTAGCATTGATGTTGTGGGACCTCTCCCTCAAGCCTTCAATGGTCATCAGTTCCTCCTTTTAGCCATGGACCAATTAATTAAGTGAATCAAAGCAATATCTCTATTTTCAGCTTTTGGAAAGGTACCACTACGTTTTTGTATAATTCGCTTATCACTGATATGGGTGCCTCAACATCATATTTTCCAATAACTGGCAAAACTTCCGGTTGATGCTGGTGAAAGATTAATCCAAACTGATGGGAACCACAAAGGCATTCTCCACCTCCTACCATCCTGCAACCAATGGAATGTTAGAGCGGGAAAATGGTACTCTAACTGCAACCCTCTGGAAAATGGCTATGACTGACCCCCTTTATTGGCCCCAATATTTTCCTAGTGCAATTCTGGCCTATAGGATCAGCTATAATAGAATAACTAAAATGTCGCCCTTCAATGTGTTGTATGGAAGAAATCCCCAGTTGACTTCTAAAGTGCAGGCTATGCTTGATCAAGCCTCCCCCAAAGCCCCTGAATTTACTATGTGAAGTATTGTCTATGAAATTATCTAACTTCAGGCCCTAGCTTCTGATAACCTATCTGCTACAACTAGTAGAGAAACTACTCAATTTGATGATAAACATGAACCCCTACACACCTTACAACTGGGTGACCTAGTACTTTTCTAAATTCACCAGCCTGAAGGGCGTGACACCAAATTGGGCACCAACTGGTCAGTGGCTTACAGAGTTTTTTATAAGTGGGGCAATGAACACTCAATTTTAGAGGTCGTTCAGGGTACCTTAGTAAACTGCATACATAGTTGCTTTCTCAGTACTTTTTCCCCCTACACCAAGAACTAAAGGGGGTATTATTAGGATACTACCCAAATTGGAGATTTTGGATGTGTCAGCTGAAGAAAATTGATCCCAATCCAACCATATTGCCCAAAAAATTTATTAGAGATAATACCCAACGAAATTCAAGGGCTCTCAAAGTCGGGATCAACCCCAACTTATGCAGTGAACTATTACTCCCTTGGAGCTTCCTAACCTCAAGGTTTAAACCAAATCCATGTGGCAAGAAAATCCTATTCAACTGAGATAACTAGCCTGCCACCAAATTCCCAATTTGTGATAATTATAGATCTTAGCTTGGACTGCTAGGAGATTTTACCAAAAAGCCTCCCTTATCTCCATTATATGATGAATTCTAAGAAAATAAAGATTACTATCTTCATTGCCATTTTAAGTCAAATTAGCCTACCTTTATTACTTTAGGGACGAATATATATTTAGGAACTACCACTCTAGACGTAGTATCTGGAGTAAATACTTTTTAACCAAGAAAAGCAAAAAAGGTATATTCCAACATCCAGGAGCTTTGGGTCCCCTGGCCTCAAAGATTAAGGGATATGTGGTATCAACTCACATGGTCCCAACGATGATGGATGACAAGAACTGACCAGTGATATAAGAGTACCATATGGGAATAGAGTAGCCTATTTAAACACCCATGGTTTTGGAGAAGAAACAAGCTGGATGCTTTATTCTCAGGTCCGTTTGTTTTGATCTCTAAGTTGGCAACTGATGCCTATACAATTAAGAACCTCATGTATGGTAATATAATGAACTGGGTCCATAATAAATAAATCAAGTATTGGATCTAGGGGAATAATAAGTTGCAATATTACTGAAGGACCACTGAACCTAATAAAAGTTGGTTACTTCCTGGTGTTGGTCAAGTCCCAGGAGGGAACCGCTGAACCATGAGAGGTGGTTAAATCTAAAGAACCTCTGAACCACAATAGATGGTTAAGTTCATAAAATGAACTAATGAACCAGAGTAGGGGAAATAAAAATAGGACATCTGAACCTACTTAGAGGTTAAGTTAAATTGCAAAAACGAGAAAAAATAAAATAAGAAATAGAAAAATTAGATGACATAAGATAAAAAATTATAAAATAAAAATTTATAAAAGGATAAATCTTTCTTTCACTTTAATTTACTAAATTGAAGCCAAATTTAAAGTTTTATAAAAAAATACAAAAATCCAGTCTCTTAAATTGAGCAATTTACTCAATATGAAAATACCATCAACGCCTGCTGCCCTATATTTGGGTCATGGTGCGCTGCCTTCTAGCGTCCTTTAGTGGCTGCCAAAGTGCACCTGTGCTGGCTCTGTTAGCCCTCCTAATGTCAATGGGCATTATGTTCCACTTCAGGACTTAGTCCACCATCTTGCAAGCTCACTGGCGGTGCTACAGAGCCCTTTGGTGCTTTTTTGGAGAAACCTCCAAATTTGGCCTCTGGGTCAAATATGGAACCTTTTCCCATACACAAGCATGGCCATCATTGAGATGGACACAACAGTTTTCAAACCTTCCAGATATATTGATTTTCGCCCTTTAAAGGGCTATTTTGACCTCAGATTTAGATCTGAGGCCAATGTGACAGCAGCTTTTATGTTGCCAATATTTTTTTTTAAAAAGTTTCCAATCTCCACTGTTTACACGCAGCTCCCAGATGAGGCCACTTTGGTGGTCCAGCTGTCTGGGTTGCCTTCATTTCTCTCCCCTGAAAGCTTTCACTATGAATTGACAGAGGGTTTGGCCGTTTATGGTGCAGACCCCATCTTGCAGTTTGTGGTTCCCAATGGAGAAGATCAGTTGGCGGGGCCTCGCACCATTGTGACAATCCGCCCTTTCTATTGTGGCACCCACCTCGCAATTCACCCCCGCAATGTGATCAGATCTGCTCCTGATCACCCTTTTTGGGTGCATGTCAAAAACGGCTGCGCCATTTGCCCCTTGTTCTTTGAATTAGATCACTTGAAGCGCAAGTGCATATGGCTTCCACCTCCACCGCTTCCACCACTCCTCCTTCTGGCATCAGGCCAGCTGTTGCCTCGCCCAAATTTTTCAAGTGGGGCGTGATCCTCCTGCCCCCAACCTCGGCTAAGTCTGGTACTGCTTCCAAAGCTGCAGCTAATCAAGTTTTAATTTTTTCTAGTAATCTGTCAGAATTATGGAATTCTGAGCTGAAGGCTGAGACAGTTTTGGCTATGTTGTTATGGTCAGCTGTTCACAGTCAATCAGGTTGCGCCATTTCACTGACTCCAGTGGCTGGACCAGCGTTGGCTGAGTTGAATCCATTTGAGTGCCTCAAATGGCTTGATGACAGCAACCAGCTATCAAATGTCAAGCTGGATTGCGCTTTATAATTTTTTTGTTAATCTGATTTGCATCCCCACCATTTTCAATCTAAAAAATGGTTTCCCTGGTTACAAAAAGGTAAATAAATGGCGGTAAAAGCTCAGATGCCTCATTCAACACCCTCCTCCACCAGAATCTTTCTGGGGC
The DNA here is from genome assembly GCA_022478985.1 of Massospora cicadina. Lineage (NCBI taxonomy): Eukaryota > Fungi > Entomophthoromycota > Entomophthoromycetes > Entomophthorales > Entomophthoraceae > Massospora > Massospora cicadina. The sequence goes on along the minus strand of JAKSZP010005395.1, from coordinate 113,299 downwards.
GATGAGAACCCCTTGTTGAGGGTATTCCCATCCCAAATTTCCCTAATGATTTTGATGAGTATGCAAAATATGAAATTGAAGAGCTCACTTTTGGAGCGAGCTGCACTTGCATTGATGCAGAAAAACTTCACTGTTTGATCCCCATTATCCCCAAACCCACCAGCGCATCAAGTCTTTCACTTGTATGCCTGCTTTTATCACTTTTGCTGAGCATCAACTTGATCAATACGTTAAGGCAATGGACACCGCTTGCCTTATTGATGAAGAGAACCCCCAACTCTACATCCTTATGCCACATGCTGCTGATGCCCCAACCCCTATGTTGTCCACCATAATCCACCAACTAAAGTGGGCTCCAGACAAAAGTTTCTCCAAAGCTTCCTCACCTTCTGATATGACTTCCTAGACTTTTAGATGAGGTGCCATATTAGGATTTTTTAACTATGGTAATTTCTTTGTTTGGCCCCATTACAAATAAAGATATGTGGCGGCTCCCCTTTTTGAATTGGGCACCACTAGTGCTAAAAATATATAAAGGGATAAAAATGAAAGAGATCTAAATATGATTTTACCTTAAACTATAGAAAATCATCTGGTTATATTCCCTTGTGTTATTGGTAGGACCAACTCGGGTAGAAACTGGGTCCACCATGAGTAGCCCCATGCGCGGGAAGAAACAAACATATTGGCAGAATTAGGATGGGTTGAAACTGGATTTGCTGGAATAAGGCCTAAGAAATAAATACCAGCCTGAGGGAATACAGAGACTAAGGTATTGAGAAGCTGCCCAAGAGGATTTTTTTTAATGGCAAAGTGTCAATTAACCCTAACCTGGGGGAAAACAGGCTTTTTTAGAAATTTTATCAGCAAGAACACTTAAACTAGATTGGCATGGCATGGCATGGGGCTATGGGAAATGCACTCTGTGGAGATGGCAACAAGGAGACATGTAACAGGAACACACTAAGAAGAAGGATTAATTACAGATGCAACAAGTAAGGAAAGGTTATGGTCAAAGAGAACGATTTTAATCATGCTGGCAGGCTCATTCAGTGTTGAAGCGGCGTATGCTTCCAGAAAATCTTCATTGCTAGATAATCTGTTTAAGTGGAAGGATATGTTAGGATTTTGACAAGCCCACATTATCCAACTTAATTGATTATAATACATCTTCTTGTCCACTAGGGGATTCATCTTGCTAGTGGATGTGAGAGTTAGCAATTATATATGATAGTATTGTTTGGAGTATTATCCTGAACGAATAAAAAGCAATTTTCCAGTTTTTGATATTCCAGATATTAATGTTTTCTCAGGGGCGATTTTTGACAATAAACAAGTGATTAGGTTGTCAATTTTATTTAGATGACTTAATTAACATGTATTAGTTAATCAGGTTAAGTCACCAATCAACTAAAGAAGTTTATGGGTTTCTGGGTGAATGATGCCACCTGTGATAAAGCATTTTGTGATTTTATCTTTAATGAATTGCAACCTGCTGTTTATAGGTAAGATTCCCATTACCTAAGAAGATTGTTAACAAATAAGGGTGACTTAATGAGGGTTGGGCAAAGGCGTTGGGACACATCTTTGTTTCAACCCAGAAGAGATTGCACTGGGTTCAGCAGGAGAATCCGCCTAAAACCAATGAAAAAGATTATCGTTTTGTGCTACCCTGGAGGGTTAATCATCAGTGACAGACGCTGTTTCAATATGTGCGCTAACAGAAGAGTTGGGCACTGAAATTCATTATAAATTACCTTGGGGTTTTCTTAATAAAACAGACATAATCACATATAAAAATACCTACAAGTACTTTAACAATTTAGACTGTTTGCTCTTGAGACTAGAGTTGAAAGGATAAGAGAAGCCCTTATCTAGGTTATTGTTATCTCCGCGGAATCTGCATGATGAGAAGGAAAAATACCTCTGAACTAATACTAAATTAAGTACTACAGAAGGAAGAAAAACCACTGAATCTAATCCTAGGTTAATTTCTACAGAAGAGGCTAGAAATCTTTATCAGTATTCAGAAGACCATTCAAGGTTAGGACAAGCATCAGTTTAGCGTTGGACCTGATAAACATCTTGGCTAGAAGAAGCTCAACTAGAGTAATAGCCTTCATATTTTTAATACTTAATTATATTTTTTATCAACAATTCAGGCAAAGCGCATACAAGGAACCTGTTCAGTTAGTCAAGGGAGCTAAAGCAAACTACTTTTAGAAAGGAGTAAAAAGCTTTTTAAACTAACAAATGGCAACACTTTACTAGTGTAGTAAAGCAACTATATCAAGAACTTAAGTTGCCCTAGTAGAATAGAAAAACGCATTTGCAAGCTGATTCATAAGCTTCTAATTCTGAAGATTTATGGATAAAGTTGGGGCAATGGGGCTTAACATATTAATGACTGTATCTTTATTATCTGTTAACAACAGCTGCCATGGCATTTTCTGTTTCAAGAAATTATATGACTGAACAATAAGCCAAAATAATTACCAGTGGACCATTGGTTTAACTGTCAAGGTTAGGCCTATATGAGTATGACTGAGTATCCGAGTTGATGAGTGAAGTTGACCTCAGAATATAGGAGGAATTCTAACAAAGATATAGTGATTAGGCAGTTAGGAAATGTCAATGTATGACGAAGTATTGTAATCGCCTTGAATTAGGCGACTTGAAATGAATAATTAATGAAATCTGCTAGAACTAATGAGATACAACATAATGAATTAGTAAGCTGAAAAATATGGTATTGTTTAAGTCACTGAGATATAAGCGAGATGAGGCGATGGAAGAAAGGAGGTGGTTAGTAAGAAGAGAGTGAGCAGACTAGAAAGGATCCGCTGAAGGTATTAAATTAAATAAAGAAGTGTCATTGGGGCAATTGCTTATATTTATTAGAATGTTTATTGCATTGATTTGTGGATGACAAACTTTATATTGTTGGTTCTATTGCTCAGTGGGCGTAACCCTGCACAAAACCCTCAGCGTATCTTTGCTATACCGCCAATTTTATAACAGTGGTGCTCATTACAGGGGGCCCATTGATTAATTATAATAAAGTAAAAAATTAACAGCCATCAGCAATAATGCATCAGGCTTGCTTTAACAAAGGATATTCGCTAAAAGCTGCACCCAGTGGTTATGCAGAGCTCAAAATTGCCCTGGATGCTGTGCTCAAGAGGCAGGATAAGCTTCTTTAAGAAGTTTGTAGTGATAATCTACCTCTGTTCGATCATGTTGGGGGGTATATATGGGTTCTTCAAGCGTTTTGAGTTTGCAATGGAAGGAGCTTCATATCAGCGGAAATCAAAATTATTAATATCCACCTTGGATGTTGGAAGTGCAGACCAAGTCACTTGCTACCTTCTAAACAGTTCTGTTACATAAGGAAGTGAATGATAAGGTGCTATGGTTGTTTGGGGGTACTGCAAAGATGTCGCAGTGGAAGGAAGACTTCTTGACCATTGTGTTCTAGTGTAATGAGACCCTTACCACATTTGTTGACTTATTATGGTGAAAGCCCACATGTTAATCAGGGCAGGGAATTTATACAAATCAGACGTGTGCATTTCAATGACCTCCACATTGAAGCCATATTATGAGCTGTACAATGTTATGGCTCCATACTTAGAGGACGACGTGCCTTTGCTTAAAATCATTCACATTTTGCGCTGTCTATCCACTCCTTTTCTCCGCCCAATACAGATCAAAAAATACCACATCCGTTGATAAACTTTCTTGTTTGGAGAGATTACCCCGCCTTTCTCAGAGTTTGCTTAGTAATCCCCAGCCTTATCATCACTATGCGCCTCGCCCTCAACTGAGTCGCTATTAGCAGTTCACCTATTGGGTTGGATCTGTTTATGCTGATCAGTTCAAGTCTACCTTTTGGCGTGGGCCATCTTTCAACAATCACAGACGCAGGCACTATGGGGTCAATTGTTATGATTGTGGTCAGCCAGGGCACCTGACATGGGGTTGCACCACCCATCTGGTCCATCACATACAGCAGGATCAGTGCTATCAGGGAAAAGGAAGAGCGGAATAGAGAAGGGACTCTCTACCTCTGCTATTCTGACTCAAAACGTCCCACGTGAACCTATCTCTGTACATTCATTGGAAGTTCCTCAGTATGACGACGCTTTCCTATATATAACAGCTGGTTGGAGGGGTGCATGTGCTGACACAAGCGCAATAAAGGACATGGCGGAAGCAAGCCTCCAGGAGCAACCAAAGCCTTATGCTTGTCAAACTTTTGACCAACTTTCTACAGATGAACCAGATCCATTTGCTGATGCGCTTCTCTTAAAAGTGGTAAATGCTGCCCTCCCTGTGGACGTTATTGTTAAAGAATACCTTAAAGTTGGGAAGGGTATTATGAGCTTCCTTTGAAAACAAGATCCGTTAAATGTCCACGTTTTAAACAATCAGAATGCATCTTACACTGAGTGTACTTACTATGACATTGTTGTAGCAATAAACCGAGTATGAGCTATAATTGATACGGGTGCCCTAATCAACATAGTGTCCACAAGGTTGGTGGCGAAGTTGGCATTAAAGCCTGATGTGGGACATCATATGATGTGGGACTGCAGGCGCGGAAAGTACGGTCTCTGAAGGAGCGCACAGAGCGCTACCCATGCAGTTTGGGTCAATTGTCATTGTAGCACCAGCCATAGTGCTATTGAACCATAACTATGACCTGTTAATTGTAACCACTTTTATGTGCAACTTTGGAACTGTTGTTGATATGACAGCGGAGACCTTGAAATTTTGGGCAGCGGATCCCAATATACTTCACTTCCAGTGGAATGCCAAAGGATCCAGTGCACTTGAGTCACATCAACCTCATATATGGTGATGGGGTGATTCCAGTTCATTACCATCGACTAAAGATCAAGACCTGGCCCTTCCCCATCAAATTTATGAATATTAAGGGCTACCGCTTAGAGCTGCTGGTTCTATATCTATCCCCTCTAAACACCAAGTAATTATACACACTGAATTAGAGGTGGGTTAGCCTGCTGGGCTATATGGGAGGTCATTGGGCTCATTAGCTATTAAAGATTGAGCCCCACATGGCCTCAGGCATTATACTTTCAGGGCATGAGGAGATCAAGGTCTTAATAGCAAATCTTCATAACGGACTGATGTAAATCCGCTGACATCAAATAGTGGCATATTTACACTTGACTCCAGTTGAGGAGGTCCTTCAGGTTCATGAGTTTGGGTCTCTGGACAAATTTGGGTTGCTGACCGATTCACACCACAGCATAATGATGGTGGTTCCGCGTGAAATTTTAGCTGGTTTAATGGAAAATCAGAAGTAACAGGCGATATCTTTATTTAAAAATATAAGGAGATATTTGTTGTTGATGACCACAATTTAGGGTGCGCTAAGGGGGTGGTTCATTTATTGGACACTGGGGATCATCCCCCATCAGGTTGTGGCTGATTCGCTGATCAAGGGCATCTGAGGAAGTAGTAACTGAGGAAATCACGAAATTGTTGGAGCAAGTAATGCTCAAACCATCAAAAAGCCCGTAGGCTTCACCCATACTTATTGTAAAAAAGAAGGACAGCACCAACCGGGTAGTAATAGACTACTGGAAGCTTAACAGCATCAAAAAAATTCATTTCCTTTCCACGGATTGATGATGTGCTGGACCAACTAGGCAAAGCCTGTTACTTCTCGGCAATGGACCTGATATTGGGATAGTGGCAAATCGAGTTGCCTGCAACAGAACAGGAGAAATGCGCCATTATCACGTCCAAGGGGATTTTTCAACCAACCCATATGCCACAAAGTCTGTATAATTCCCCCAGCTACGTTCCAACGGGCCATAAATACCATTTTCAGTGACCAGAAATTGTCATGTGTACTTGTGTACCTTGATGACATCAATATTCTCTCACACATCTTCTGAGCATCTCAAACATTTGGAGGAGGTATTCCGCCAGTTGGCTGAGACCAATATCAAGATCAAGCCCCAGAAATGCCACTTTTTCTAGTACCAGCTGGAGTACCATGGATTTGTAGTAGATGCGATAGGGCAGAAACCTCAATCTGCCAAGGTGGAGGCTATCCAAAAAATGGCTATGCCCACCAGTAAGAGTGACAATAAAGAATTTTTGGGGAAGGTCATCTACTACCGGCGTTTCATCCCTTACTTTAGTTGTATCAGAGGTCCACTGTTTGAGTTACTAAAGAAGGATGCTGCATTTGAATATATGGAACAGCAACAAAACACCTTTGCTACACTTTGAATGGTGCTGAGCAGTGCGCCAGTGTTAGGCTATCCCAATTTTTATAAAGAATTCATTGCTCAGAAGGATGCATCCCTTTCTTCTGTGGGGGCGGTCTTATCCCAAAAGGATGAAGAGGGAGAAGAGCACCCCGTTGCAGACTGCAGTTGGAGACTGAATTGCTATAAACGTAACTATACCATAAATGAGTTGGAGTGCTTAGCGGTGATCTACATATATAAGCAAATTATAATTAAATTTGCACGAAATTAAGTTCAAAGTCATAATGAATCATGCTTTTTTACACTATTTGCAGAACCTTAAGGAGCTTACATGACATTTAGCCAGGTGGGCCTTCAAACTGCAGGATTTTGAATTCAAGATCCTTCACTGACTGGGAGCAAAATATTAGAATGCTGATTGCTTGTTGAGGCTACCAACTATTGCAGTTACGGTGGATCCAAGTGATATCATGTACAGCAAGATGCTCAGCGGAAAGTATGATGATGAGCCGCGCAAGCCATTAAGGCGTTGAATGAAATGCGAGCCAATACTTTTCAACGGAATGGTGAGTTGTACAAGCGGATTGGCAATTCAACAGTAAACTTCACGTGACCCTCAGCATAGCCTAAAATTATCATGAGCGCAAATAAGGCTGTTGGTCATGGTTGCATTCGCAAGATGTTGAAATTGTTGTGCCCTCACTATTACTGGAAAAGCATGAGCTTTGACGTGCTGGAAATGATATCCTGTTGCCATCAGTGCCAAGTGGAAAAGCTGTTCTTCCATAAGACCTTGTACCAGTTAGTGAAACCACGTTTTTCTTGGAATACGGTTTCCATTTATGTCATTTCCCTCTGCCATCAGGAATTAACCAGTCAAAGTACATTCTGGTGGCAATCAACCACTTGAATAGGTAGGTTGAAGCATGGGCAATATGAGATCTGGGGGCGGTTACTGTGGCTAAGATTATAATGGAGTGCATAATCCAGCGCCATGGCTGCCCTCAGTTTATCCTTATGGATAATTGAACTAATTTTACCTCTCATATCATACCCAAGCTTAATGAAATGACAGCCATACGCGGGGTTTTAACAACCCTATATCACCATGAATATAATGGAATGGTCAAACGGGTCAACGGGAAGCTAGTATTGGATAGACCCTCTGATTGGAGCACCCTCTTATCTACCGTTGTGCTTTTTTACAATACTAGCTACCACCGGCAACAGGGAAGAGCCGCTTTCAGTTACTATATGAACGGCACCCCAGTCTACCCATGATACTCTATGACTGCTTGGAAGATACCAGCGGAAGGGATCCTCACCACTACCTAACCACCCTAACAAATACGTTGATTAAGTTACAAGCCAAAGCGTACTCATTCAGTTTGGCCAAAAAATTAAAAACCAGGCTGCCAATCAGGTACAGCATAGTGGTCTAGTTCAGTTCAAGGATGGGGATATGGTTCTATTCCACAATCAGCACGGTTTCAGGCGGAACCATAAGCTTTCTAATTTTTGAATTGAACCTTTTGAGATAATAAACAGGTGTTGATACCTATACTATAAAGGACCTGATGGGTGGTCATATTATTAACTGAGTTCATGCATAGTTCCTTCAGGCATACAAACAGCAATAGAGTTAATTAGAAAAAAAATAAAAAAATAAAAAAGCATCATCATCATGTAGGTATATAAGTTAAGTTTATTGGTGTCAGCACTCAAATCTTCCACTAAGCTGTATTTTTTCCCACTCTTTTTTTTAGTTTCTTGCAGTGAGTCTTGCACTTCAATTGGTGGGACCCACGTTTCTTTCTTTGTCACTTCAGAAGTGGCGCGGATTCTCTGGACCCTTATCAGGTTGTTGGTGGGGGCGGAGGCTGACATGTCAAGGGCAAGGAAGTTGGTATCCACTCCAGGGACATCGTGTCAGCTAATAGAGGGGAGAACATGGCGGTGGAAATGGAGGAGGAGATGGACAGGGGACCAAGAGCAACAGGCAAGGTGGCAATAGCTTGGCCAGCTGCTCAAGATCAAAATGAATTAGCTCTTGCCCCACTAAGAGCAAAGCCCGCAACAACATGTGCTGATGCTCTCAAGAGATCAGCGTGTACCCAAGAAGAGGGAGACAGAGTCATAAGGGCAGGCGCACAAGAAGTTGAGTCCTGGATTGGGGGGAAAAGGCCGCGCCCAACACCAGGCAATCCATGAGGAAGTCCTCCATGCTGGGATAGACAACCAGGAAAGGAGTGGCTGCTATAAATGCTGCTGATGGGCCCACTCAAGGGCTGACCAGTGCTGCTCCTTCCCTGACCCTAACTCTCCTGCGGGAATAAAAAAGATCATGTTACAAAGAAGCGCCATGATGGGGAGAATCGGGATAGGTCATTGGCGCTAAGGCCGGCAAACGCTGCAGCAACTCCAAATCACATGTATTTCAACCAGTTGTTCTGGAAGTGCACTTCTAGGGACTGAAAGTGGGTAAGAGCATGGGGAAAAGACCCTGATCAGCTGGCTATCACCCGCCACATGAAGCACAGCATCCATTGGACTGATAGTACTGTGGGATGAGGCTCAGCGGGAGGCAGAAGCACTAGATGGCTGAAGCCATCTGCCAAGAGCTGTGCCACCTCTTTAAATGAATGACCTTGGCTCCCCTCCCCTCCCCAGTGAAACTGGGTCACTATGTCCCCAGAAGAGGGCATGCAAGGCAGACAGATGACTGACAAATCCAGGAAGGAGCTCCTCCTGGACCAAAAGGGTCATGTCATACACTTCAGCCTCTCCTTAATTGGCCAGAGGAAGAGGGAACTAGGGGAGTGGGATAAAACCTGGGTTAGTCAGATCCATGTTGGGCCATAATTGGAAGAAAAAGTTAAAGTTGTGAGCTTGTGGTTGCTGGCGCATGGTGGGCTTCATTGTGTTAATTGAAGAAAACGTTGTATGACTAATCATCCAGTCAATTGGGGTAATGTAAAGAAATCTATATGACTGGATGATAAACCAAAATACATTACTAATGGGTCATTAGTTAACCATTGAGGTTAGCCTATATGAGTATTATTGATCATCAAATTTGATGAGCAAAGTCAACCTCAGAGTATAGGAGGAATTCCGTCAAAGATATAGTGATTAGGCAATTAGGAAATGTCAATGTATGATGAATTATTGTAATCGCCTTGAATTAGGCGATTTGAAATTAATAATTGATAAAATCTGCCATAACTAATGAGATACAGCATAATGAATTAGTAAGCTGAAAAAATGGTATTGTCCAAGTCACTGAGATATAAGCAATATGAGGCAATGGAAGAAAGGAGGTGGTTAGTAGGGGGTGGAAGGAGAGTCAGTAAGGGCGTACGGCTACCAACCTGAAGGTTGTGGGTTCGATTCCCGCCCTTTGCACATCGATTGGGGTGCCAGCCAAAGGAAGCTATTGGCGGTTAGTAGGTCTAATAACACAAAAACCTTACCCATGATGTAACCAGAAAAATTTGAGTCCCAATCTGGAGGTGGAAAAACTTTCTTTGACGGAGTTGACCCTGTTCAGGTTTCATGTCATTTCTTTCTTTCTTTTGGTAATGCCTGTCCCATGGTCGGCTTGCCTTGGTTAAATAAAATAAAATAAAATAAGAAAGGAGGTGGTTAGTAAGAAGAGAGTGAGCGGACTAGAAAGGATCCGCTGAAGGTATTAAATTAAATAAAGAATTGTCATTGGGGAAATTGCTCCATATTTATTAGAAAGTTATTGCAAAAATTATGGGATGATAATATTCATATTGTTGGTCCTATTTCTCAGTGGGCATAACCCTGCATAAAACCCCCAGCATATCTTTGCTATACCACCGATTTTATAACATGCTGCTTCCATTAATTCTGAACCACACGTTATTGAGGTTCTTTATCCTCAGTCAACTCTGTCAATTAGAAAATTAACCAGTAGGGATTGTTCATACCTTTGTATGGATATTTGAAATCGCTATTGGAAGCACCAATTACCATACTAAACTGGCCACATTGATAATTTACAGGATCTCTATAGCTAAGAGTTAGTACTGCCAAAAATTACTAAAGCTGGTATGTCCTATCTCAACTCTAAGAATACAATTATTTTGAGTTTTGTAGAAAAGGACAGATTATAGGCTGAAAGACCATTTTTCTGGAAATTAACTTAAAGACAAGCGGAGAAATTTTGACTCTCTCTGATTACTTCTACTATGAGGCTCAGCTATCATATGGGGCCACGGTTCTGAGCCACTTTGACGCTTGGATTGCTTTCTGCCATGTCTGCAAGCCTCATAAATATTGTATCAAAGTATGTTACCTGTTTTGAACTTTGCTTCTACCATTGCAGAAATGGTAAATCGCCTCCTGGTGCTATGCCCTTACTTTTTGTGCCCCTTATAACAAGCCCTCCAAGAAAGAGTCAATTATTCATTTATTGACTGCTACCACTGATAATGATTTGGGAAAAGCTCTGCAGGAGAAGAACCTGATATTCTACATCTTCTAAAAAATTAATAATCTCAACTAATGACCTAACTAGAGTGGAACGCCTCATCGTTGAGAAAAAGTCCTCAACAAATATACCTACCAAAATTTACTATGGCTCCAAAGCCCCTGACAAACAATGACTTACATGATTACTTAAATCAAGCAGATACCCTAAATAATTATAAAATCAACAGCCTGGTAATTACGCTGATGAACCTTACATGTATATTAGCGTGTACAACTAACCAGTTTGGGCATTCATGTACAGCAGAACCCCCACCAACATAATTTCTTCAAAGTTACTGAAATATTGGAGACTGAATATAATATCAACCACTTCAGAGAGTATGGCACTATGGGCCTTAAACCACTATACCTTTAAGAGTTTATAGTTCCTTGCACTGGGATTTGGTACAATAATAATGTCTGCTCCAGCCATCTTTTTACTTCATGAAATGTTGCGTTGCTAATTGGTGCCTCCTATATAAGAAAATATGGGCTGTATGTTAATTTCAAAGAGAATTTATCTGGAGATAGGTGGACAACATGTCCATCTGCAATATGATAAGAAATCCTTCAATGATGAGCATGGGCTGGAGGGTTCAATAATGGCGCACTCAGTTGATTCCGCTGAGATTGAGTATCCACCGTGGATGAAGATACAGCGGATTTTATATTAAACATCGATTAAGGACTAGTTGGCCATGTGAATACTGTGCCTAAGCAGCATCCAGTGTCAGTGGAGACTGAATCCGTCACTCAGCCTAATCCCTCCTCACAACCGTCCTTAATTATGAAGGTTAAGTCTAATGAGGGAATTATTTTTATTGCTAATTGTATAGGTGTCCAACCACCTTAAATTTTCCTCAACGGATCATGAAGTCCAATGGGATTTCACTCCATGCTGGACAAAAGTGTATCATTAAACCAGGGCATCAGGCCCTCATGGAAACAGATATTACTCTACACATTCTTAAAGGGATGTATGGTAAGATCCTTCCCCATTCCGTTAATCCTAAAAGGATCCTGCTGTCGCCTCTAGTGCCATATATCTGCACCAGGGAGAAATCAAGGTGTCATTGGAAAACACCTACTCTTGCCTAGTGCACATTCAGAAGCACCAGATTCTCGCTTATGTTTAAGCGTTGCCTGACCTGATGGCCTCATATTTTTAGTCACCTATAGACCCCACTCATTTCTGTACTGATATGTTTGGTAAAATGGGGGGAAATGTTTCAATTGGTCTATAAAACCGTCCATTTTTATTTATTTTACTTTTGCATTTTAGAGACTAAGGTTTTGATCCCCTTTAAACCTTGATTCTGAGATTAATTTGTCAAAATAAAGTTACATTGGATTGCATTAATGTCGCTGGTAAGCCATCAGATTAAATTATAGCGGAATACATTGCCTACATGCCCACTTTTTTATATGAAAGCAGAGTAGCTATTGAGGGTTAAATCCTTACCATTCCGTTAGCAAATCCTCTGATTCACATGCTATCAATTTATAAGGGTTTACAGAATCATAAATAAAATCTCTTATATTATTATACTTTCTCCTTTGCCCCACCAGCGTAAAAATAATGATCAATAGTTTTATAACCTAAAAATCTAAGCCATGATGTATACCATTTTCTATAATAACTTTGTGCTACATGGTAATATACTATGCAAGTTTAATTTGATGGGGATGGAATTTTATGGGGATCTTCATTTCACCTAGCTAGTTTTAGCTGCTTATAAAAACCTTTAACGATACTTATGTTATCTTTTAGCTTTAGGGCTATTGTCACAATACAGTCCCCTACTTTTTTATAAAAAATTCCAACATGTGAAGTTGTGCATTGATTCCTAAACGTTAATTAGAACACCAAGTCTACAGTGGGGGTTCTTCTTCAACTCAAAAAGGAAGGGTAATGTAAGTCTTGGGGAGCAACCCCTGAAGCTTAATCACGAGGAATTCAATTTTTCCACTAAGAAGATAGGAAGACAGCGGCTGTCTTTCTTGTAGCTATTGGCGATTTAGTCCATATGGTAGATGAGAGGTGAGTGACAGCGTAATCTTGAAAATAGCGCCTTTACCCTCACGAAAACCACTATGTGATGGTACAGAGAATTTGGGAGCTGTGTGGGAGGTGGCGGTGTCCATAGGTCATTTCCTACAGAGTGTTGGCAGGGATACTCACATGCTAGAGTTTGTCTACGCCAGGTTGATTTCTGCTTATAAAAATAAATTTGATATCTTGTAAAAAATAAATCAAGAAAGTCAGTTTTGACCTCAGAAATTTAAATATCTATTTTCCTCCATCACCAGCAACCACAAGCCCATCCCTGTCAGGTATAGGTGCAATAAACCCCTTCCCTACTAAATGGGACCGCCAATATGTGGCCTGGCCATGGTTGCACCTACTGAACACTGGTTAAGTCATTATAATCGCACTAAGCGCAACTTCAGAAGGAAAGAGTTCCTTGTGATAGAATTTTGATACCAATCTGGATGGGCAGGTCAGATCAAAACTGGTATCAGTACAATTTAGGTTGTTGATCTGCCACTGCCAAAACATGAAAATATTTCCAACAGCACATACACTTGTTCCCATTCCATATTTTAGTGATTTTATAAGGCAGCGGACCCCAACAGGTTCCACTGTCATTCCATTTTCCCCTTTCCCCTTTAGTTTAAATAAAAAATTATTAAATAAAATCTAATTTCATTTATGAGATTAAGAAGTACGCTGGATATTTAGTGGCTTTGATTTCCAATTATGAAATATTGACTGATGCTTGTGGTTTCCCTTTCTTTTTGCATTTCACTTTATGGATGGCTGTATCAAAGGTATATGGCTGTGTTTTGGGTGGTAACTTATCCTGAGTGCCAGTAAAGTATTAATTTTAGCACGCTCCATGACATCTCCTTTGAAAGGGCCTTAGCTAAATAAAAGACCTTGAGCATCATCATTATTTCATCCCTCTGTTACTCCAGGTTCTAGAATTTGGTTAAGGGGTTTATGATGACAAAATCCAACCTTTTATTAAAGATAAAGACACTCCCAAATACATCTAATTAATAAGATTTTATATTGGCTTAAATAACTTTAGCGCCATATTAGCAAACAACTTTTTTCTTCTAATACAAGAATCTGTAACAAATATGTCCTAAGAAGGCTTTAAAATACTATTGAACATCTTTGGCAATATACAGGATAACTCAGTATTACACAGTCTAAATGAATAAAGTCATGTCTAATAACAGCTGTGTTGATCTTAAATTACTTATTGATAGTGGCATTATTCAGAATTTTATTGAGCATCTTGTCACAAAGATTTTGGAATCAAACTTACTCTGATGGTATGAAATTGACCTTAAAAATGAGTATATTACTCACGAATACTCATGCACTGATGTCGTTGTCTAGTATTGGGAGATCTAGAGCAGCCAAAAACCTGGGTAATCTTAGATCTTCCCATAACCCATGGTCCTGAGTTTTTACTTGGTCTGGGTAAACAGCGCGTAACAACTTTTAAAGCTAAAAAGGTTTTATATTTACATATGAAGATGCTACCAAGCACTTATTCATCTAATATGCTGACCACCTGGACGCCCAATAGCTGACACTACATGATACCACTAATGGGGATAATGACTGCCTTTCTACAGAACTTATAAAGAATAGAAAAAGGGAGATCAGATTGTTACCAGAACACAATTTTTCTTGATTATTCCATATTTTAAATTCTTGTACTCAGTTAAGCCTGGGCATGCATACAGATGAAATTATAAGGATAAGATTGAATCAAATCAGTACTTTTAAGACACTCTGAAGAAGAAATAAAGTTAGTTATTAAATCCTTATGTTTATCTACTTTTTAAGATAAGATGATAACTGAACTTTGCATCCAACACCAGAAGCTAAGAATTATACTGTTAAGAGCTACTACAATTAATACTAATAAACTAATTGACCAGCTTGTAAGGTAAAATTTCTATAAATCAAGCTTTGTAACAATTTTTAACCTTTTATTAGTAAAAGTAGGCCAACAATTAAGTACTCTTAATTTGCTATAGGTTTTAAAAATTTATGTAATGCAATCAAAAAAGTTCTAATTCTTAGCGCCTTCTTGACTCTTTATCAATATTGTTCTTGGGAGTATACTGAATTAATTATCAATTGCTTAAATGAATACTATCATGATATACAGCAATACAATAAAGACTATTAGAATCATATCCTATTGGTATTTATAAAACTTTCCTATAACTAATGGGAGTAATCCATCTGTTGCATTTTGACTTGGGTTCAGATTTTCTGAATCCCAAGTCAATTTTTTAAAAGCTTTTTGGTGTTTGTTGGGTTCAGGCGCTGGGTTGTGCCTCGCCTTAATTATTGATTAGGCTCTTGTGAGCCTAATCAATGGTTTGGGAGAGGCCCTGGAAGGGTGAATTTTAAGTTCAAGCCCACACAATTATAAACTTGGGTTAAAATTATCTCTCAATTCCCACTCTTGCATGGTTTTCTCTAATGGACTTGGGGCCACCCTTACCTTGTCTAACCTGGTGATCCGCAACACAAGTGTTTGTCATGTTAATAAAAACTTGATTTTTTAGGGTCCTCCTCCCTCCAATAACTCTGTCTTTTCCCTTGTTATGTTCACAGCATCAGATTATTGTGATCCTGTTTGTTCACAACTCTTTATTCAATAATAAGTTAAGGTCAATTCTGGGGTTTGCAACCTTGCTTACCTATTTTGTCTTTGTCTTTCATTGAATTTCTCCAATTCCAAGTTTAGTGGGTTAGTTGCATGAGGCACTAACACTTACCTTGAGAGTCCAGCTTAAGCTGGACATTTGGCATTGATTGCGTCAAACCTAAGATAAAATGGCAATTGAAAACTGTGACGTATTCAACTGTTACATTTCCAAGTAAAACTTGTTTGAGAAATTCATAATTGTAAACCTACAGTTTTAAATCAGGAGTTTTTGTGGTATAATTATTGCAAGGGGTTATTTGAATACTATATATAAGAATGAAAATTTATTTTTAAGCTTATACCAAAGATTACTTTAATATGTTTAGTTTTCTTGAGGCTTGCTATCCTTTTTAGGGATCAATAGTAGGAATGAGATGATATCACACTTTCCAACTCTTATATCACGTCAGACAAACCATCTTAAATGGACTACAAGCAAATGGAGAATGTTATTACCTTAGCAAATCCTCTTCCTTGGACCCACTATATGCAATACTGGATCATTCGATCCTTTTGTAAAAAGCAGATGCGTCTAACTATGTGTCAGGGTGATCTTGTCACAGGAGGGAGATGTTAATACTCTACACACAGTAGCATATTATCACAAGGAAAATACCTCCAGGAACGCAACTATCAACATATGATAAGGAACTAATGACTATAATTAGGCATAATAAAATGGAAAAGATCTTATATAAGGAAGATTATTATACTAAATAATTAGAAACTATATGAACTTATCCTATTTTATAATTCTCTTTAATTAAACCAAAGGAATTTTCACTGGTCTTTCAACCTCCTAGATTATGACTTGGATATCCAAAAGAATAAAATGTTAAACATAAAACCCAAAGTTTTTAGATAATTGTCATGGTTTAATGACATTATCCAGAAAACAGATTGTAGAGTTAAGGCTGGGCGTGATGAGGCCAAGAGGACAAAGTTGGAAGGCCTGCTTGACCTGAAGAACACCCTGGACCAACGCTGGGTAAAAGCAAGATATGTCAAAGTTGGTTCTGGAGGTGCACGTGATGGTCATATGAGCGTTACATTTGAAGCATTTCAACGCACCAGCTTTATAAAATTGTGATTGAACCTTACGTTTGATTCTAGAAAGGAGCTTTGAGACATGTTAAGTTTATGTTATTACTAAATTGGGGGAAATTAAATTCAATCATGCACTTAATTATGATCTTACTCAAGCTACAGTATATCAAAGGATGAAAAGCTGCATTTATTGGTTTGACTGGGTGTAGTGCCTCACCTGATGGATAATGAATCCCTTTATTGTTTATTAATGATTTTTAAGTAAACTTCTTTATTGGTCAACTTGGTTACAATAAACCCATATATTTTATTTTAAATATTGTAAATGTTTTGCACTCTTTGCTGACCTTCAGGAGGTCTCAGATAACAAAATTGACTCTACCCTCACCCTGAGCCCTTTGGGTGCCGCCCTCCTTTGCTGTGCCCTGTTTTATCTATCGCTAGTGGGATGCTCCTAGGTTTTGTAGTGGGTCTTTCCCAACCACCTCTCTAGGAATGTGAGTGTTGTAGACACTCTCATGACAATAACTGTCTGAACACCCCTTATAAAGCTGAGAACCATGACTACAACATTAAGGCCCTATTTAATACCGAGAGTATTGAAATATTATACCAACAAACAAAGATAAAATTATGGCATCACAGTTGAAGATGTGTTATTAGGTCAAGTTTAGTAATCTGCATAGTCATAAGGAAAAAGGCCATAAAGTAAAACCATCTTATAGAGAAAACATTTTGTAATAAAATTATAGTTATCTTTATGAAAGGATAAATGCAGATTCAAATACTATATATTTGCTTGTTTAAATTAGTTAAACACCCTGGGCGTCATGAAAAGATATATCTATCATAAAAGATGTATATGTGGACTGACTTCTGCAAAAATTAAGACCAAGTTTCAGGATGTAAAGTTTATTATCAAAAAATAAACACTACAAAAGTTTATCAATAGGAATTATATAACTGCCAAGAATTTCATTCCATTGAAAGCATTGTTGATCTAATACATTGTTGAACTAAAATAAACCCATGGTTTTAATGAAATCTTGGTGATTAAAGATATATGAAGATGGAATACTTAGTACAACCACAACCAAAGTTAACTCTCAGAAGACCGCCTCTTTTTTCATAAAGCATGTTTTCATGCACTATATATTTTATATAACAATTTTTATAATGAGGGCATCATCAACTTTATATTTTCAGGGATCCAGATTATAAAATTTAAGTTTAAAGATTTCTGTATACATAAGTACCCTCAGAGAGTAGGTCATATTATTTGTTAAAATTGTATTCTCTAATTATAACTCCATTGTAGGTCATAATGTAGCAAGATAAATAGGTGGACCTAGTGCCCATGGAACAGTTTGCTTATAAAAACCTGAGTCATGGTTTTACTATTAAATACTTTTCTAGGGCATCCATGGTCTTTATATTAAGTTCAAACATACTATTAGAAGTCTTTAATCTACTATAAAGTATTGGATTTCAATTACAAGCTAATAAAACAAGGAATTACAAATAATCTAAAAGATGCAACATACTCATAAAGACTTCCCAGATCAGGAGATATTGTGATTTTATCCCTAGTTGAATTCAGCCTTGACTAGGAGTAAAACTCAGCATCAATATTAGGGTTGAGTAAGAGAATAGATCTCTCTAACCTAAGAAAATATACTCAAATGCTTTGATTCTAATGTATTGTGCAGTACAAAATCAAGAGGTTTTCTTTTTTAGAACTAGTGGTGCCTAACCCAAAAGGGGAGCCGCCACGCATTTTTGTTTTCAATTGAGACAAACAAAGGGATTATCAGAAATCAAAAATACTAATATGGCACCTCAGCTAACAGCCTATTAAGCCATATCAGAAGGTAATGCAGCTTTGGGCAAACTTTTGTCTGGCGCCAGCTTTAGCTGGCGGACAATGGAGGACAACAGCAGGGTAGGAGCATCTGTGACATGAGTCATAAGGAGGTATAATTGTGGGGTTTCTTCGTTGATGGGGCCTAGCGCTGACCGCTCTCTAGATGCTTCAACTAACGTCTATACCTTGAGGACCTTTTCACCTTCTCTTAATTTCTTTGATGCAATTAACTCCAAACAGATAAAGTAAGTAAGTGGGGGTATTATATTAAAATAAAAAGCCAACCTTTAAATAGGGTGGCCAGAATTTAAATAATGTGAAAAGACTGGGGTATAATTATACCAAGTATAGTAAGGTGAATAGTGGTTTGGGGGTTTCTAACTTCTTAAGGCTGCATCAGAGTCTTTTGATTTGCAAAAAAATATCATATGGAATTTGTTAGCTCAAGTGTAATTAATCAATAATCATTAAAATATAATTTATACACTCTGGTGAGACAGTAGCTTGATGTAGATCAAAAATACTTAAGTGAAAAGTGCTTTGCGAACTGCTCACCTCTAAGTTGGATAAATTGTTAGATCATAAAATATATAAATTGAAGATCTGGTTTTTCAACTTAAGAATGGTTTGTTTCTTAAAAAGGATAACCAAGTGGTGTTTTTATCATATAATAATTTATATCAATATTTATATTCAACTTGCCGTTAAATTAGCATCTCAATTAGTAATATTTAATATAAACAACGTTTGACCAATTAGAACCAATTTTACTCTTCATAAAACCTCTTGGGCTTATTCTACCAACCTCTCATAATTTCTCTTTTTGCCTTGATAGCTAATCAAAGCCAATTTGAATTTTATTAAAATATAAATAGCTGCTTGATTGAGTCAAAACTTACAAATATTGATGCTATTAACGCCTGTTGCCCCAGCTTGGGGTGATGGTGTACCGTCATCTGGCATATTTTGGCCGCCGCTGAAGTGCATCTGGGCTGGCTCTGCTAACCCTCCAAATGCTACCAGGCGTTGTGTCCCCCCTTAGGACTTGGCCTACCACAATGCAAGCTCTCAGGCAGTACTCTGGAGCCCTTTGATGCTCCCATGGAGCAATTTATATTTTGGCCTCCAGGTTGAATATGGGAATCTCTTCCCATATGTAAGTGCGGCCACCATCAAGATGGCCATGGCAGTTTTTAAACACGCCAGAGCTATTGATTTCTGCTCTTTTAAGGGTATTTTAACCTCAGTTTCCACTCTGAAGACAATGCAGCAGCAGCCTAGCTGCCTTTATTATCGAAAATACCACTCCCCACCATTCTCACCAAGCTTCCAGATGAGGTAATTTTGGTGGTCCAGTTCGCCAGGTTGCCCTCCCATCTCTCCCCTGAACGCCTCCACCATAAACTCACGGAGGGTTTGGCTGTTTACAGCACAGACCCCATGCTGCTGTTTGTGGTTACAAATTGGACGGATCATCTGGAAGGGCCTTACATCTTTGCAACGATCTGCCCAGTCCATCATGACGTCTACCTTACAATTCCCCCTTACACAGTGATCAGATCAGCCCCTGATCACCCATTTCAGGCGCACGTTGAGAGCAGCCACGCCATTTGCCCCTTGTGTTTCAAACTTGACCATTCAAAGTGCAAGTCCTCACAGTTTCTGCTTCCACCATTCCCACTACTCCCCCTCTTGCGCCGCCTCAGCTTCTGCCTCGCCACAATTTTCCAAAATGGGGCTCAATCCTCTTACCACCAACCTTGGAGAATACTGGTGCTGCTTATAAAGCGGCAGGCAATCAAAATTTACAAAAATATACAAATTTGACCTTATTTCATAATTATGAGTTGATGGCTGGATCAAATTTTGCTGAGCAGCTGTTGTCAACAGTATGTGACCAATCAGCTACTGCCACTGCTCTAATTCTGGTGGCTGGCCAGCATTGGCAAAACTAAATCCATTTGTGTGTCCTGAATAGATTGACAATAGTTAGCGTCCTTTCAATGTAAAAGCAGATCTCACTTTGGAGGAATTTTTATAAAACTTCCCAATTTGCGCTCTCACCGTTTTTGCTCAAACCTTGATTACTTAATTATAAAAATATAAATAAAATGGCCGTGGAGGCTGCAGCTGCAGCTGCTCCTGCAACGCCCTACTCCGCCGGCAGCTTCATGGGGTGATGGGACCCCTCACTGAGGGCATTTCTATTTCAAAATTCCCCTATGATTTTAATGAAGATACAAAATTCAAAATTGATGAGCTCACTTTTGGTGTGAGCTGCGCTTGCATCAACGCGTCAAAAAGTTTTTCTTTTTGATACAAATTATCACCAAACCCAGCAGAGCATCAATTCATTCACTTGTGTGCCAGCTCCCATTACTTTTGCAGATCATCAACTTGCTCAATACGTTGAGGTGATAGAATCTTCCAGCCTCATAAACGAAGAAAACCCACAATTATACCTCCTTATGCCTCATGTCACTGATGCTCCTACCCTGCTGTTGTCCTCCATTGTCCGCCAGCTAAAGCTGGCGCCAGACAAAAGTTTGCCCAAAGCTTCCACACCTTCTGATATGGTTTCCTAGGCTGTTAGCTGAGGTGCCATATAGGATTTTTTATTTTTAATAATCCCTTTGTTTGGCCCATTTGCAAATAAAGGTGAGTGGCGACTCCCCCTTTTGGGTCAGGCACCACTTGAGCTAAAAAAAGGGAGTGGTCAACGCTAGAATTTTAATACTTGGAGCTACAAGGAAATTCCGCGTGGGCTTGTCTAACTAGCTAGCTGATGATAAGGGACTAAGTAAAATTTCTATTAGACTGGGATTGATTAGAACAGATTTTGGGCTGCCTATGTTGAGATGACTTGATGGGCGTGTTATATCACTCAGATGAAATGGAAATATGAGTTAAGGCGCTAATGATTTAGTTAATTAATTAAAGGTAAAGTTGTTGACTATGGTGAGTTGGAGATTTGCTTCCACGAACTTATAGTGAAAGGTATCCAGTTAAAGGCAAAAGAGCAAGGGTCAGCATTCTTCATACTGTTGACCTGGCACACTAGCAGAGTATCAAATGTGCGAATTGCAATCTCACATTTTCGAAAATCAATCCTGAAACCCTCCTGATGTTAACAGCAAAGGTTCTATTGACTCACTCAATATTACAAAAAAGTACCATTATAAAAACTAGAAACAACATTAATGAGTTATTACAGGTCATAAAGAAATTTGGGAACGCCACCATTTATTATCTGGAGCTCTCACCTTGATTATTGATGATGTCTTCCCAAGGGAGCTATTATAAAAGATGGATAGTCCTTTGCTACCTCTTAACAACTACACTATTCACTTCATCTATAAAAATTAAATTAAATAGCAAATAATTAAGGAAATTTTTTTTCTATAGCCCTATGAAAATTACAGTACCTAAGAAATTGAAGTTGGCTATCTAATTAAAGAACACATTTGAACTTAAAATCCTTAATATTTAGATTAAGATAATCAATGAGCGCCTTAAAATTCACAAGGTTTTTAAACTATAAAGACTTGATTCTTAAGAGGCTAATGTTAGGCCTGTTCAACATCATCAAAGAATGGTGTTTTTTACCTTGCTTTATAATGGCTTTAATGTTACAAAACTGGTATTCATAACTTTGGAAGTTATCTTTGATACTCTAAGAGCTTATATGGGTAGCATTATAATTAGAGTTTCATGATTGTTGAGATTTAACTAGTTCAGATAAAGCATTTACTTTAGGCTTTCAAAACAAACATTCACAACAATTTATAAACAATCTATTAATTATTGTATTTAAGGCCTTAGTCCCAAAATTATTAATATTTTATTTTAGAGCATAAAGCAATTCTCCTTAAAAACGCTAAATTACAACTGAATGAATATAAAATAAATTGCCATAAGTTAAACTTGCTGATGATATAGGAAGAATGCCTTGATCAACTTATTATCAACTTGATATTAAGGAGCAAGGCTTATTTATTAGCTATTCAACTTTTCCCAATAACAACCTTATGTCTCCTGTCATGCTTAACTATCTGTTGTCGTCCCAGTGACAGAAAAAACAAAAACCACTTACTTAAGTTTCCATTATTTATCTCAGTCTAGCCTTGAATGATAAACCTAATCAACCCCAGCTCTGAACCTGGACTATGCTATCATTTCCTATATCTCTGAATTACTTCCTACTTCACATGTGATATGAGTATATTACTCATTATAAATTTGATTATCCCTTGGTACTTTAAATAGTAACTTAATACTAGTAAAGTACTTCTTCCTCTCTATTTTTATATAATAAAAGTTGTCCTGGAGTAGAGTTTTACTATACCAGGAACTTTAGGATCTCAAGTATTGTTTAAAGCTTCTATATGTTATTCAGTGGAATATACCTTGTTAGGGGGCATAGTGTTAAAAACTTAGGGAGCTTGAAACCCAATGAGTACTGTTGAAAAATTGGTATTACAGGCTGATAAGTCATATTTAGTTTGGTGTATAGTATTTAAATCGCTGAAGGTGATTCAAAATTGGATAGTTGATTATATCAACTTGAAGCGAGTCAAGAGAGGTGATGTTATTTTGGCAAATAGAGTGAATTCCACCAGAGCCTCAATGATGAGGCAGAATCAGACATGTTACACTGAATGATTAATAGCTAAGCCAAAGGTTCAAAATTAACCAAAGCAAATAAGATATGAGTAAATTGAGAAGACAATAAGAGAGGTTTTTTGAGAGAATAGAGGAGAAAGAGAGTAAATAGGGCTAAGAAGAGTATTGAAAGCATAAAAGAGACTGATGGTGATATTATTTTAAACAAAGTAGTGCAATTGAGGAGATTGCCTCATATTATATATAAAAGTTCATTAAGTTCATTTGATAGACCAAAGATCCGCATATTATCCATCCGTTGCTCAGTGGGTTTGACCCTGTGAAACTCCTACGGAATATCTCAAGTATATCACCAAATTTATAACAGTGGTGCTCACTACATGGGCCATTAATCAACGCCCTGAGAGCTCCATATCTGCCAAGCAATGGCGCAGCAGGCTCAATTGACAAAGTACACCCCAGTTTATTTAGTTATTCTAGTACGCAGAACTAGAACTTGGTTTGGATACGCTACTTCAGACACAAAGAGTGCTCTTTCAAGAAAATAAAGGTATAACAGATCAGCTTAATATGGCCTTCAACCAACTGCACCTGCTGGGTTGACAAGCCAGAAAACTTGGTGACTGCTTGGATGACACTACAGAGTGGCTACACTGTGCAGAGAGTAAATTGAATAGTGTTGCAAGAGAAGAAGAGGTCTGTAATGACAAGCAGCCCCTGTTTAACCGTGATGGCTATATATGGATCTTTTAAACAGTTTGAATTTGTAGTGGAGGGGGTGTCAGATCATCATATGGATAAACTGTTGTTGTCAACTCTGGATGTAGAGAGTGCAGATCAAGTTATATGTTACCTTATGGATAGTACCGTAACATATCAGGAGGTGAAGAAAATTGTGCTCCGCCTGTTTGAGGGTATGGTAAAGATGGCGCAGCGCAAGGCCAATTTTCTAACAATATAATTCAACCAAAAGAGTCTTTGGTGGACTTTGTGGAGCGATTCATATCTAAAGCCCACGTGCTAGTGGGAGACAATATTCTGATTAATGAGGACTTGGGTATAATAATGACAGCAGATGTCAAGCCATAACAAGAGCTGTATAATGCTATGGCCCACATTCTTCAAGAAGATGTGGAGCTATTACGAATTGTTAATTCTTTATGTTGTCTTTCTGCCACTTTTGGTGCTCCCAACATGGAGTGGAAGGCCACTGTAGCAGCCACTGAATCTTTTTTCTAGGAAATAAACCTCAATGACATTATTATAATTTGTTGGGTAATACTAGCCCTCTTAATACTTTGACAGGTCCTTTCCATCATCCTTATGCCAACCAGCTTGCCCTCAGCCAAATTAAAAACCCTCATTTAACTTCCGCCCTGGACCTTTGGGGGTGATACAGAGATGAGAGCCAGCTGTGAATGCTTGTTTCTCATGCAGCCAAAAAGGCTCTTATGCGGCCAACTGCTCTGGAAACTGCATGCTCGTGCCATACCACCAGCCCCAATCAAACAAGGAAAAGCTCGAGTAGAATAGATACAGGAAACTATACCTCCGGTAATCTAAATTTATTTGTCCCTGTTGATTACACTCAGCTGGTTTTCATCAGTCCTGGTACTCACCCCAATGACTTAGTATAGCAAATCCCCTACAATATCTTGGACTCTAACTGAGAAATAGATCATAATAACAAAGAATTGATGTTCCACCGAGATGTACAAAAATGTATGCCTGGAAAATCCTTGAGCGAAATGTTACAGTTGAACTTGGACCCTCACCGCATGTTGCAGCCATAGAGGGGGTGAACTTGGAGATTACAGTAGATAAAATTGCCCAGGAGCATCCTCATGTTGGCGCTGGTATTGTCATTTTTATAACAACAAAAAGCCCTTGGATGTTCATTTATTGAATACCAAAGGTTCTTATTCAGAGTGTAAAAACTATGATATTTTCGTCCAAAATACAAAAATATGAACTATTATTGATACCAGCGCTCCAGTTAATATTAATATCTGGATTCCTACCCATATTATAGATTCAAATGTGTCAGCTGAAGGGAATGATCCCAATCTGACCAAATGACCCAAACTTCTGTCAGAAAAAATCCTCAACGAAATTCAATGACTCTCAAAGTATGGGATCAACATGACTTATGCAGTCAAATAATGCTCTTTTGGAGATACCTAACCTCAGAATTCAAACCAAATCCATGTGATGATAGCAGCCTATTTGACTGAGATAATTGGGCTTTTACAGGTTCCCCAACACGTTTAGTTTAATAGATCTAAGCTTGGACTGTTTAAACTTTTCCCATGACACCTTTCTGATTTCCCTTATAATACTGCTACTAAGATAATAAACTTTACATTTTCTCCTTTTCTCAATTATAAAATAAAATTGTAATTTACTTGTAATTGAAATACCAGACCAAGTATACTGGTAAAAGACTTCTTGATTAAAAGAATTAAAAAGGTATTTTTAACCCCCTTGAGCTTCAGGTCACTTGGCCAATAATTTTCAAGGGATCCATGGTAACGCACTCAAGATCCTGACAACAGGTGCTCCCTGCCAGGTCCACCATGAGTTCACAGTGAAATTATAAAAATAAAGAAATTAAAAGCAACAAAGGTCAATAACAATTTGGATTTGGAAAACGCCTCAGATTGTGAAGCTTCCCATCTCAGTGACTGAGCGATCAATATGCATGTAGGAGATACAGAAGCCAGCCATGATATTCTCTTCCCCCATCAATGGAAGTGACCCTCCACGCTCAGTCCACTGAACTTTACAAAGCACATTTATCAGATTTCACTGAAGCTCTCCAGCTCCTCTTATCCAGGGATGAAGGCCCTGGAGGCCAAGCCGATAGAAGATGAGCTCTTGCCATGTCAGCCCCTATGATGATATTAGCTCAAAGTTATTTGAGTTATATAAACAGGTTATGCTGGACGTACAGAACGATATCTGTGTCACTTTGTACATCCCATCTTCTATTACCTTTTTCAAATAGTGGGGTTTCATCATCAGGAATTACTCCGCCACTTGCAGTTATTGGAGACAATACACTCTCAGCACCTCCAATTATACCAATCTGCCTCAAAGTTTGGCAATGAAACTGAAATGCTATATTGGGAATATGACAACTTATTAATAAGATGCAAGATGTGCTAACCTGCCTGTATCAAGGAGTCATGAGTTTCGTTTGGGTAGGACTCACTGCTCGTTTTAGTCAACTAGAGGTCATGATCCATAACCAAGTTGTAGATTGTACCTGCAAAGTATAATCTGAATTGAAAAACTTTATGCCTCTATGGATGAACACCTTCAATTATTGGAGGAAACAATATATGCCTTATGGGATGGCTAGAATAGTCTCCATTCTTCAGGTCCACAAGGTGTGTCTGGTGAGCGTAGACCCCCCAGTTATGACAGACGTGATGGTGAATGAGGACCTCTGGTCGTGATGAACAGGATGGTGAATGAGGAAACCCTGGTCATGATTAGAAAAAGGTGGACCGGGACCCCCTGGGCCAAGAGGACCTCTGAAACCCAGCATTGACCCAGGAATTCCCAAAAAATGTTTCCAGGCGTTAATCCAGCAAGTAAAAAACCTTGATGTCTAATTGAGAAGCATCACACAAGAAGCCCAACTCACTCATGATAAAATTTCCCTCTCCCCAAAATTTCCTTACCTGCTCATCATAAACGCCTTGGGAACTTTCCAGCCGCATGATGTGGTACTTAAATTGGAGCAAACGGTGCTCGCCACCAAACAACATTAACTCAAACTTGAAGCTGCCAATACCGCTTAAAAACAAAATGTGGCAATTGTACTAACTTGTTGCCATAAAATCAGCTCTCAGTGCCGCTCATGAACAAGTAGATTTAATAATCATCTGTATTAACGATCTATAAAGCCAAGTGGATGCACTTCAACTTCAAGCGTATTCCCAAGATACTGCTTCTTTGTTAGGAGAAAGTGCAGTCCCAGTATTGGTTCATGTTGTTCAGCCTTCAACCTCTCCCCAAGTGGTACATTAAAACTTTTTTTGGAAAAAATATGTCCTTGGGGAGGGAATTGTTTTCTCTTTCTTATATTACTATGAAAGCTCTATGGAAAAAGTGACTGATAATCAACACTTAAGCACTTGACGAACTTTCTTAGTTGCATGGCCCAAGATATTACAGTCCCCCATCTGATGCATTTCCATACTTGGACTGACGCCAAGACTGCCTTGCTCCAGGAATTAAGGAGCGACCCAACTCTTTCCAACCAAAAACAGTCCTTCCTGGGAATAAGCCTAAATTAAAGAGAAATTATAAATGAGTTTGAACATCTTTTTGCCTTGAGGCTCAAACTCCGGTTTTAGGGAATAATCTTAAGTTAGATAAGCTAGCACCGCCTCGTTCTCAGCAGCTAAAATATGCCCAATATTCTACTTTATTTAAAAGCGTGAAATCTAACTTGACGTCCCTCCTCCATATCAAAGAAGCTATTTTTGAAATTCCTTCTGAACTACATAAACCCAGGCCACCTCATTTTAACACTAATAAGCCCCAGCCCCAAGTATTAACTGTTATTCCCCCCGATTCACTTAACCTGAATTATACTGAAACCATTGAAAGAGATTCAATTACATTGTAGACTTTTAACACGTCCTTCAACGTAAGTCAGCAAAAGATCAGTCAGTATAGGGCAAGAGGCTCCATATGCTGACGAAAATCAAGTGCCTCAAGACCCTTGTTCTAGTTCTAGCTTTATCCTCACACTTTAGGTTGTTTTGCGTTAGCTGCCACTGCAGAAGTTGAAGTATCACATTCTATTCAAGGAAATAAAAATCTCCAGCTTTATTACTTTTATGTTAGTCAGTTACCTAAACATATTTTGACAGTCAACTCTTCTATGAAAAGCCAAATACTGGCAGATAAAGATTTCAAATGCATTGAACAGCCCTGACCTTGGCCGCTGCAGAATCCTCCACTTGCTTTTCAGCAAATCTCTAATGACAGTCTACTAGCTGTTAATCCCAGTTCAGATATTCAGTGATTCAAGTTGAGGTAGTCATACATAAGGTTAAAGTCCTGGCAATAATTGAAACTGGTTCCCCAGTTAACGTTATTTCCTCCCAACTTATCTAAAAAATAAAAATGGCTCCAGACTTGATTCACAAAGCTGAATATGGTATGGCAGGTAGTCAGTCTACTAAGGCGATTGGAGAGTATTCTGCCTTACCCCTTCAATTTGGAAAACTTTTTAATTACTGACCCACCATTGCATCTGAAAATAATTCTTATGAGTCGCCTACTGGGGTCCAAATGATGCAGGAATTCAATTGCATCATCAATATAAGGAAAGTACCTATCCCTACTAGGGTATTGGGTTCCGTTAATATTTGAACTCCCCATCAAAAGTAAAGGGCCCCAAAAAGGACGTGCCTCGTCAAATACCCATCCTCCATTTGCAGAGTTGAATATCAAGTCTTGGGGGAAAAACTAAGTTACCCCTGGAGGCTGTGGATGCCAAAGAGGGGATCTCTCTATATGCCCCTCAACCTATTACAATACCCTCTGGCTCACAAGTTTTTGTGGATACGAAATTCAGATTCATACCCATTTTAATCAAATTTTAAAGCTTAGTGGATACCCAAACCCTTACATCAAGGAAGTGTTGAACTGCCTGGAGGTTTTGAAACCACCTTTGGGAAATCAATCTTTATCTTATTAAGGAATTTAATGAATCATACCCAAGTCCCTTAGCATGCAACTATCTCTTATATAAAACTATGTCTTTATTGAGAATATAGCCGATGTGAGCTGTTTTAGCTTGTTACAGAATTTAGAATTGATCCCCTAGCTACCATTACTCTGGTTGAAAGTAGAGTTAGGGACAATATCACTCCTAATGAACACTTGAATGTCAAAGACCTCCTTGAGGAGTATGGTGATATTTTATCCCCAGGACCAAGTGACTATGGGAAAAATCCGGGGTAATTCATCAAATTGAGATGATGGATACCCTTCATTCAAACACTGACCATACCAAAAGTCCAAATTGGAGGAAGCTCAAGTGGCCTTAGTGTTACTGCAACTATTGAAGACCAGTTTATTAGTACCCTCTTAAAGCCCATGGGCTTCCCTACTCTTATTAAAATTGAAAGAAGGATGGTGGCCACCATGCTGTCATGAATTATCGCTGCCTCAATTATATTACACAAAAAGATAGCTATCATCTGCCATATATATATATATTACTTACGCTTGATGTCAGTATCCCACTATCTCTTGGCTATGGATCTTGCCAGCGGGTACTTGCAAGTAGATTTGTCACCATAATATGGTGAAAAATGCGCTCTCATCACAAGTGAAGGGCTAGTTAAGCCCACACAAATGCCGTAGGGGTTGTGTAACGCCCCTGCTACCTTCCAACGCGCCATGGATGGACTACTAGGCGATTTAAGATGCTCCTGTGTGCTACTTATCTTAATAATATTACCATTTTTTTCAAGAACCTTTACCAAGCACCTAGATCACCTCAGGCAAGACTTTTAGCGGTTACAGCAATTTTAACTAAAACTATTGATGTCAAAAGACACTATCTTTCAGAATGAGATGGATTTTTTGGGCCATAAGGTAAGCAAATCTGTATTATTTTTGATGGATGACAAGGTCTTGGCCATCGCTAAGATGATCCACCCTAAATCTCTACAATGTAACAAATGGGTTTGCACCAATATTCCATAAGGAAATTTGAGGTAAGAGCCACATAGCTGACTCTATTAGGAAACAGCACGCCAGAGCCAATCCCTGAACCCATCCGCTGAGTTTTGACATCGCCACAAGCCCTCAGATCACTGTATAGAGCTGTAGGAGAGTACCGAGATCCAATCCAATGCCACACCATGCTCACTTGTGGAGCCCATGCCTTTGATCCAATTATTCTATTTTAAATATTGACTCTTTTCTTATGCAACCTCTGGAAGTTTTGAGTTACACTTCCAATGGGGCAGGTTTAATCTCAAAGTTACACTGGGCGGATTCTCCAAAAAGGTAATAAAATAAGTATGAAAATACAGGTTAAAACTCGACCTAATTTTTATTTTTGAAAAGAGGAAATATTTATAGGCTTTTTTGCGGTTCATAATCTATCAGAGTGAATTAATCTCTGCGCGATTGAATCTTTAATCAGCTGATTAGGATCCAATTGATCATCAACTTTGATAGATTGTGATAGATTACTCACTCATTCTAATGATGTCAGGGGAATTGAGGAAGGGGATTTTTTGGAGATATGCAAATTTGGTGAAATCCTGACACTTCCCCCTCAAGATTTAAATGCAGTGGAGAATGACTTCTTAAAAACCTAGGATGAACAAAATTTACTAAAATACCAGTATCAGTATGAACAATTGAATATTCTAGTCCTTTTCAAAATATAACTCTATAAGGACCAGACCAATTAGTTCCCAGCTTTTTAGTCCATCCACCTGGCTGAGAATGATAAATACATAACATAATCTCCAATCTGATGCTCAAGTAAGACTGGTTTATGTTGATTGCTTCGAAGAGTCTCTCTTTGGGTGGTGGTTAAAATTGAATTCATTGCTTGAGCCCGGATGCAGATAATCTCATCAGCCAAATTCTCATAACTAAATTGCAATTTTCTGGGATGCTTTCTTAAAGGATAGTCTGAACACTAGAAGGAGCTGAAGGATCCCTCCCATATATACACTTAAACGGGGGCATCTTGATAATGCAGTGATAGCTTTATTCAATAAGCAAACAAGGCACTCAGTAAATAAAAATTTCACTGAATCAGATCAGTCGAGGCCATTTTCCTTAAAATTGAGACCAAGGTTCCATTAACTCGTTCAATGGCTCCATTTGTGGATGGATTATATGGGACAACAAATTGCTGAGTAGTGTTAAATAATTTTATAAACCCTGTATAAGCTGCGAGGTGAAATTAGTCCCATTATCTGACATAAGGACCTTTGGACATCCATGTTGGGAAATAATATGCTGATATAGGAATAAGCTGTAGTCTTAGCTGAAGGGGTAGCAATTGAAATGGCCTCAACCCATTTGGTCAAATGGTTGATGGCCATAATGATATACTGATGACCATGCATTCCTGAGGAAAAGGCCCTACAACATCAATGCTGACTACTCTGAACGCCTTAGTTGGGGAAATGACTTGATGTTGATAAGTAGGGTTGGTAGTTCCATGACGTTTGCAAGTAAGACATGAGTCAAGAGTCTCCCAAATGAACTTGGTCATGTTGTTCCAATAGTATCAAGTTTTCAACCATTCTTGCGTTTTCTTTAAGCCATTATGGCCGACTTGTTCATAACCTTCCATTACAGCGTGAAACCTGGAGTTGGGATGTAGGAAGGGCAACCACTTAGACTTGACTTACTTGTACAAAGCTCCATCTTGAATCATAGTATCCTTGGTCATTTTAGATAGGCTCGATCCTCTTCAGTCTCTTAATCCCATAATTCCGGTCATCCAATAAGATTATACAAGCGTTCTTCTTTTTCTGGTTCCAAGTTCAGAATAGGTAGTTGGGATAACCCATCCACATTTTGATGCCGAGCTCCTGAGTGATGAAAAATGGAATAATTGTAATTTTGCAATCATAAAGCCCAACAGGCCAACCTCCCATCAGGATCCTTCATATTCTGCAGCTATCATAAGGAGGAATGGTCGGTAATAATGATGAAATGGGTACCATATAAAAAGGGCTAAAAATGCACGATGGCCAAAATTACCGCCAAATATTCCTGCTCAGTAACACTATAATTTCGTTCAGCCTTTGACAAAGTTTTGCTATAGTAATCAACAGGATGATCCTTATTTTCTTCATCACACTGAGATAAAATAGCCCCAATAGCGACATTGCTTGCATCTTTATGTAGAAAAAAGGCTTATCAAACTGGGGTGAATTAGAACAGGTGCCTTCATCAAGGCGGTATGAAGAGAATTAAAAGGCTGTTCTTGAGCTGATCCCCACTCGAAAGAGACTCTTTTTTGCAATAGATAAAATAAGGGTTCAGCCATATCAGCAAAGTTGGGAATAAATTGCCAGTAATACCCAACCATACCAAAAAAGACTTGAATATCCCATAAAGAAGAGGGAGGAGGCATCTGTTGGATGGCTTGAACTTTGTCCGCAAGAGGTCAAATCCCTTTAGCTGAAACCTGATGTCCTAAGAAGCCCATTTCAATTTGAAAGAATGAGCACTTGGAGGGCTTGAGTTTTAAGGAAGAGCCCCAAATTTGGCTGAAAACTTCTTCTAAATGGTTTGAATGCTCAGTAAAGGTTTTGGAAAACATGGTAATGTCATCAAGATATACCAGAACACAAGTAAGCTTTAAATCCCACAGCATACTGTCCATGGCCCTTTGGAAAGTTGTGGGGGCATTGCTTAGGCCTTGAGGCATGTGAGTTGGTTCAAACAACCCTTCAATCAATATCAGGGCACACTTGGCACAATCTTCTGAGACAGTTCGATTTGCCAATATCCACTGGCTAAGTCCATGGCCGAAAAATAGGTGGATCCAGCCAACAATTTAAGAGAATCATTAATCCTAGGTTAGGGATAACAATCTCGTCAAGTAATAGCATTCAATCGATGATAATCTATCATGACTCAATGAGAACCATCTTTCTTCTTAACAACAACAATGGGGATTCCCAGGGACTATTGGAGGGTTTCAATAATCCAGCCTCCAGCAATTAATTAAACTCCTTAGTAACCTGGGCTTCTTCTACTTTGGATTTACGATAGGGCTTTGCACATATAGGAAGGTGATCACCAGTTTCAACAGTGTGCACTACACCTTTCATCTTCCCAAAATGTAAGTTGCCTAGAAAAAATGTCAGAATATTCATCTAATAATTGAAGCACTTGTTTCTCCCATTCCTTAGAGAGATGTTTCCCGATAACAGGTCCCACAGTAAGGATTTTCTGATCACTCTCCAATTTAATGTCTTGTAAACTCCCAAAGGGTTTAACATCATAGATACAAGATAAGGGTAACAGCTTGACATAAGCAATCAGGCGCTCTTGATCTACCAGTTTTGGCACATCAGTAAGATTTACCAGTAAGACAGATAAAGAGCCTGAATAAGCATAATCCAATATCCCAGGACAAGGCAAGAGTTCTTTGGCAGAAGGATTGACAGTGCCCTGGACTTGTAGCAAATGCCCCTTGGGAATCAAAAAGTGCAAGGAAGTATTAATGATCACTTGTGATTTTGATGGAATAATTAATTTCAAGGAGAAAAAATAGGCATTCCCTCTTCAATATCAGCCATGGTAGGAGGTAATTTTACATGAGGATATTCAACCTGATACTAAAGTGAATAAGACCTTTTAGTTCCTTCTAGCAGACATAACTGACGTCAAGTGGAAGCATGATCAGATAAAAGTAAGGGAACTCGATACCCTAAGAGAGACAATGACGATTCAGGGTAGTTGATAATTCCATCAAATTCTCATAAAAATTGAGTTCCCAAGAGTAGGTCATAGCTCAAATTATCAAGCATAATTGCTGGAATGGTAAAGGTTAATTTCCCAATTTTTAGAGGAAGGGATGAAAAAGCTCCAATAGACCAAGTACTCTGAGGGCCGGCGGTGCCATATTCTTCAAAGTGAGAAATATTGGGAGTTTATTTAATCTATTTGACCAATTTGGAGGAGACAACATTCGCCGGGGATCCAGTATCTATAATAGCCTTAGCATTTATTTGATTTACTCAGAAACTATTTGGGTAATGGTGCTTCCAAACTGAGAGGATAATGCCAATAAGGAGGGCAAGGAATAAGAAGAATGTTCATATTTATTACAATTGGTTGAACTTTGCTGCTCTTGCTGCGCACTCACATCATTATCAAGGTGAAGAATCTTATTGGTTTTATCTCTTTTCTTTTTTTCATCTGCTTCCTTTTTAAAACAACAATCCTCAGTATGAAAGTAGCGATGACAGTAATTACACTGGATTGCTCTAGTGTTCTCAGGCATGGCAAAGACTTTGGGCTGACTAGGTCTAGGAGACTCATAAACTCGGGGCTTTTTGGAGAATTGAGGGGGCAACTCCAATAAGGCCTCCTTTATATTCAAAATACTTTGAAATTTTTTTTGACACTGATCAGATAAACTTGCATTTGTGTCCTAGTAGTAAAGGATGACAGAACTACAGTTATTGCATCATCCAAGCCTAATCAGCCACAGGCTACAAGAGTTTGAGCTTCCTGATATAACCAATGAGCAAAGTCCTTAATAGATTCATTTCAGTGGGGCTGTATACCCATAAAGGCCTGTTCTTGCGAAGATAGGGTCTGCTCACTTCCAAATTCTTTGATCAATGCTTCTTTGACTTGAGCCCAAGTAGAGCAAGTCAATAAGTGGAGAACCATAATATCCTGAGCCAATTGAGTAAGACAATTAGGCAAGTGATTTATCTTTTGGTGATCCGTGGCCTCACTTAATACCTTTTCATACAGATATAGAAAGGCGATAATGCTGCCTTCTTCTGGGGAATATCTGTCCTTGAATACTGGCTTGAAACTCAAGGGAGCATTGGAAGTCAAAACATGCACTCCAGGTTGTTCAGATTGAGTAGACACATAAGAGGCAGAATCTGAAGCTTGAGATGAAAATTGAGGATAAGGACCAACAGCTTCCATCCAAATTTTGTTAATCCATCAATTCAGGTCTTCATGCCCTACTTTCTCATCTAGTCAACGAGATAGCTCAAAAATATGTTTCTGTTGTGCATTGTACTTGAGTTCCAGAGTCTCAATTTTTGCTTGGAGCAATTCCCCTTTTGATTCAAAAGCATGTAATAAGATATCAGTGTCCTTGGCCCACTTTCCCAAATAGATCAATTCATCAGACAAGGACTGCAGAGTCAAAAGGGGGTCAATTGGTACCCCATCAGGGGTTAGGTTGCATCCTTTGGCCACCGTAGAGAATTTTTCATGTAAGTGGATCATCATGTTTATGAGAGAGTTAATTTGCTGATAAGATCCTGAATGACCATTGGCGCCTGGAGGTCCATGAGGTCCATCTGCACCTGGGGGTCCACGGGGCCCATCAGCTCCAGGAGGTCCACGAGGCCCTACACCTCCAGGTGGCCCATGAGGTCCTTCTACCCCAGGAGGACCCATATTTCCAGAGGTTTTCTCTACTTCATTGACCCAGAACTGAATTCCTGAGTACAATTGTTCTAATTGAAAAAGAAGGGTTCTGATTTCTTCCTGCATTGATTGACTACGCTCAAAGAGTTGGGAAACACCCTCTCTCCATTCCTTCTGGATCTCTTGAACCTTTTTTTGAAATTTTACATCAATAAAATTTGATATCCCATGATCAAACTGAATAAGCTGCTGTTGTACTTTGTTGAGGGAAGTTTGATTATTAATAATAGCATCACAATTATCTCAGCTAAACTCGGAGGCTGACTTAAAAACTCAGAAATATAATTATTCAAGGATTGGAGTCCTTCTTATAAATTGAGCACCCCTTGATGGTGCATTCCAACTACAGGTAGCAAGTGGTATAATGTAGGATGTACAAGTTGCTGTAGATATTTTTTGGAGCCAATCTCTGGCATTTGAGAGGTTTGCAGCACTTCTCGTAATAAAGAAGGTACTGCATTCAATTGAGATTGGGTAGAACATATTCCAGGGAATAGAGCCCCTTCAAGTAATTGATTGATGATATTTCACAAGGCCTCAGGTGGAATTTGAAAGTCTGAGGCAAAACTTAAGTTAGAATTATAGAATTCCAAGTTGGCTAAAAATTCATTCGTGGAGGGTAATCTTGGGATTTGGGCTCCAATTGAAGGGACCCATCGTAAAATCCTGCCTTGCTCTTGATCTTGAGCCTTGTCAGGCGAAAATTAAGAGTTCATAGTGATAGACGTGGTCACTGGTGCGTAACTCAGAGAGCCCCCGTAGTGAGCACCAGTATGGAAGTTTTGAATTACACTTCCAATGGGGTAGGTTTAATCTCAAAGTTACACTGGGCGGATTCTTTAAAAAGGCGATAAAATAAATATGAAAATACAGGTTAAAACTCGACCTAATTTTTATTTTAAAAAAGAGGAAATATTTATAGGCTTTTTTGCAGTATGTAATCTATCAAAGTGAATTAATCTCTGCGTGATCAAATTTTCAATCAGTTGATTGGGATCCAATTGATCATCAACTTTGATATATTGCAATAGATTGCTTGCTCCTTCCAATGATGTTAGGGGGAATTGAGGAGGGGATTTTTTGGAGATATGCAAATTTGG
Organism: Massospora cicadina; assembly: GCA_022478985.1. Classification (NCBI taxonomy): domain Eukaryota; kingdom Fungi; phylum Entomophthoromycota; class Entomophthoromycetes; order Entomophthorales; family Entomophthoraceae; genus Massospora; species Massospora cicadina. The sequence continues at coordinate 76,965 of JAKSZP010005395.1, read as the reverse complement.
TGAATCCCAACACAACCAAATCTCTATTAAATTTTTAAGGTTATTGTAGAAGACTCAACTGGCTATTCAAGCCAGCTTATCCCCAAATAAATAGTGCTTTTGCAAATATAAAATAAGCTTTCCCCTATGCCAAGCTCTCCTGAACCATCCAGCACATCTCAGGCGAAGATTCCATTCCTAATTGAATCATTGTCCAAACCGCTCATAAGTCTGATGTCATATTGACTCAGATGCATTTTGGCTTCAGACCATCAGATTTTCCTTGCTCAAATTCTATTTCATTCAGGTTTCTTCTTATAAATTCCATATTTGGATCTAGTAATAACTGATCTGTAGCAATGTACGGATCAGGTACTGCCTGATCCGTTACATACAAGATGTACAAGTTTTATTAGGGATGATGGGATATTATTACCAATTTATACCTCACTTTGTATACACCTTTGAGCCTCTGGTGTATCTACAGAAAAAAGGGTTACCTTTCAATGAAAAGAATAGCAAAAGCAGGCCTTTGATCTGCTACGCTTCTCTCTCTCAATCTTCAGTACTTATTCACCCAAATTTTGATAGCCCTTTCTCCTCTTTACTGATGATAGTGATAATGCCATTGGAGCCATACTATCCCAAAATGATGAAACCTTAGTGGACCATCTTTTCTCCTACTAAATCAAGATATTATCTAAAGCCAAATGCAATTGTAGAATTACAGAATGCAATATTTAGCAGTCCTACTGGCTATTAAGAATTTCCAACCTTATTTATATAATAAGCAGTTCACTATAATTACCAATCATGCTTCCTTACAATGGCTACAACAAATGAAGGGCTTAACATGAGATAAGCCCGGTTGGCTTTAAAACTTCAATACTATGATTTTTCTATTATCCACTGACCAGGGCCTATCCACCAAAATGTGGATTGCCTATCTTGGCTCCCCATATTATTTTAACTGACCTTGAAGATGATTGATTATACGACCTCCTAACCCAATTGCATTTATGGAAGGATGAATCCCCAAACCTTCAAAAGAAACTAGTGAAGAAGTTTTGTAAATCTACAAGTCAATAACGGCCAATTATTCAAACTTGCGGCTAAAAAGTGGGTGCCCTATATATGACCTTCATCTCAAACCAACTTCATATTGGCTGGACATTGGCAAGTCAGCCAAAGATGGAATTAAGAAAACCTACCAGTGACTTAAAGCTCAACGTTATTTGGAAGAAATGCTTGTTTTAATCCAGGATGTATTAGAGTCCTGCCTGGTACACAAAAAGTCAAGCTGGACCAAAATCATATGATCTCAACATCTAGTGGTTCCACCCTGCGAAACCTTCCATACTATTAGCATTGATGTTGTGGGACCTCTCCCTCAAGCCTTCAATGGTCATCAGTTCCTCCTTTTAGCCATGTAACAATTAATTAAGTGAATTAAAGCAATATCTCTATTCTCAGCTTTTGGAAAGGTACCACCACGTTTTTGTATGATTCGCTTATCACTAATATGGGTGCCCCAACATCATATTTCCAATAACTGGCAAAACTTCCAGTTGATGCTGGTGAAAGATTTAGCCAAACTGATGGGAACCACAAAGGTATTCTCCACCTCCTACCGTCCTGCAACCTTTGGAATGGTAGAGCGGGAAAATGGTACTCTAACTGCAACCCTCTGGAAAATGGCTATGACTGACCCCCTTTATTAACCCCAATATTTTCCTAATGCAATTCTGGCTATAGGATCAGCTATAATAGAATAACTAAGATGTCGCCTTAGTGCGTTGTACAGAAGAAATCCCCAGTTGACTTCTAAAGTGCAGGCTATGCTTGATCAAGCCTCCCCCAAAGCCCCTGAATTTACTATATGAAGTATTGTCTATGAAATTATCTAACTTCAAGCCCTAGCTTCTGAGAACCTATCTGCTAAAACTAGTAGAGAAACTAATCAATTTGATGATAAGCATGACCCCTACACACCTTACAACTGGGCGACCTAGTCCTTTTCTACCATCACCAGCCTGAAGGGCGTGACACCAAAATGGGCACCAACTTGTCAGTGCCTTACAGAGTCATATATACATGGTCAATGGACACTCAATCATAGATGTTGTTCAGGATACCATAGTAGATCAGGTGCATAGTCACTTTCTCCACCCGTTTCCCCCTTTGCTAAGATCTAGATGGGGGTGTTGTCAGGATTCCAACCCAAATTATAGATTCAAATGTGTCAGCTGAAGGGAATGATCCCAATCTGACCAAATGACCCAAACTTCTGTCAAAAAAAATCCTCAACGAAATTCAATGACTCTCAAAGTCTGGGATCAACATGACTTATGCAGTCAAATAATGCTCTTTTGGAGATACCTAACCTCAGGGTTCAAACTAAATCCATGTGATGAGCGCAGCCTATTTGACTGAGATAATTGGGCTTTTACAGGATCCCCAACACGTTTAGTTTAATAGAGCTAAGCTTGGACTGTTTAAACTTTTCCCATGACACCTCACCAATATTCCCTTATATTACTGCTACTAAGATAATTAATTTTACATTTTATCCTTTTCTCAACTTTAAGATAAAATTTTCATTTACTTGGAAATGTCTTACCAGATCAACTATACTGATAAAAGACTTCTTGACCAAAAGAAGCGAAAAGGCATTTATTAACTGCTCAAGTTTCAGGTCACAAAAGCCAATAATTAAAAAGTAATTTATGGTAATGCACACAAGATCCTTTTAATTATATCCACCAAGCTCGTGGATAAGCTTCCGCTGAAGCCTGATGTGGAATAACAATTAGTATATGGGACTGCGGGGGCACAGAGCACTGCGTTGGAGGGCGCTTACAGTGCGTTGCCTCTGATGTTTGGTTTGGTTGGTGCATCCGCCACAGCAGTGGTTCTGTCTGATAACTATGACATTTTGATCAAGGCCACGCCCATGTGGCAATTCAGGGCATTGGTTGATATGGCAGAAAAAACATTTAATATTCTAGGACAATGAATCCTCATCAATTTTACTTCCAGTGGATTCCCAAAGGACTCAATCCGCTCCAGTCAAATTAACCTTGCATATAGTGACAGTGTGATTCCTATTTGATATTGGCAGATGAAGTGGAGGACCAAAACCCTTCCTAACCAGATTTATGAGTACAACGGTATTCTTCTACAGGCTGCGACCACTTTAAGCATACTTTCTGGGCATCAGGTCATAATAGGGACAGAGCTCAAAATAGATGTCCCTGAAGGGCTATACGGGGAAATTGTGGGGCCCTAACAGCAATTGTGACTCAAACCTCATGTGGCTCTGAGGCTAATGTTACCAGGGCATGGGGGAGTGAAGGTATTGCTAGCAAACCTACAGAAGAAGCTATGATGGTCCAAAGGCACCAAGTGGTGGCTTATGTACATCTGACTCATATTGATGAAGTCCACTGTATTCACAATTTTGGGTTATGGGAGGACCTCAGCATACCTGTAAAGACCTCCTTCAGCGTATTGACCATGGTTCCGCATGAGGCTCTGACTGGGCTTTCAGAGGAACAGAAAGGTAGGGTGATGGCTCTGTTAAAAGTATCAGGGATATTTGCATCTGATGACCACAACTTGGGATGTGTGTGTGGAGTCGTGCATTGGATAAACATGAGAGACCATCCTCCCATTTGGTCAGCCCATCTTGCGCTCCAAATCTGCAGAAAACATTTCTCTAACGAGGTAAATAAATTGCTTAAATAGGGGATGTTAGAGCCATCCTAGAGTCCCTGGGCATCTCCAAAGCTAATTGTTAAGAAGAAAGATGGCACTAACCAGGTGTTCATTGACTACAGAAAGCTTAATAGCGTCACAAAGAAAGATTCATATCCGCTCCCACATATTGACGATGCTTTATATTGGCTAGGAGGGGCGAACTATTTTTCTGCCATGGACTTGATATCAGGATACTGGCAAATCAAGTTGCTGGAGGCGGGACAGGAAAAATGCGCCATAATCACCTCAAAGGGTTTGTTCCAGCCCACGCGTATACCCCAAGGGTTGTGCAACGCCTCAGCTATGTTCCAGCGGGCTATGGAAACCATTTAGGTGATCTGAAGGTATCTTGTTCTCTAGGTTACTCTGACATTATAGATGTGTTCTCGCGGAAATTTATGTAGCATCTCAACCACTTATTACAAATGTTCCACTGATTCACTGAAGCTAACATAAAAATCAAGCCTCAAAAGTGTCACTTTTTAAGAAAAAATTGTAATACCTCAGTTTTGTGGTAGATTCCAAAGGGTTTAAAACTCAGCAGCAAAGGTGGAAGCTATACATAATATGACTTGTCCTGGTAATAAGTGGGTATTTAGGTGTTTTTTGGGGAAGGTCAGTTACTACCAGAAAATCATTCCTAACTTCAGATGTATCATGTATCCATTTTTTGAGTTATTAAAGAAAAAAGCCACCTATGACTGAACTAAATGTTGTCAACATGCTTTATTTATTTTATGGACCGCATTGGCTAGCATGCTCATTTTACAATACTATAATTTTGAAAAGGAATTGTGCAAACAGTGCTTCACTTTTTGCCATAAAGGCAGGGTTAACCAGAAGGATGACAACAGCGTAAAGCACCCTATCACATTTCTTAGCCAAAGCTTAAACTGTCATGAACATAATTACACAGTGACTGAGTGTTGGTGCTTAGAGGTGATATATGCATATAAACAGTTTCAGGGTTACCTCCACAGGGTGAAAATCAAAATGGTAACGGATTATGCATTTTTGCATTGGCTGAAGAATCTTCAAGAACTTGAAGGATGGCTCGCATGATGGGCATTGAAGCTCTAAGTGTATGACTTTAGTACAGTACAATGGCCAATAGCAAAACATCAGAATGCTGACTGTCTTTTGCAATTACCAACGGTCACCATCATGGCGGATTTGGCTGACATAATGTACAAGAAGATGATTATGTGCAAATATCATGATGAGCCGCCACAAGTGATTAAAGCGTTAGATGGACCTCACTAGGAAACCATCTTGTGCAATGGGGAATCATATAAGAGAATTTGATATTTGATTCTGTGCTTCCCAAAACCCTCCGTTAGGCCAGTGATTATCTTGGATGCATATATAACGGTAGGTCATGGAAGGTTGCAGAAAAAATTAGAGTTTTTGCAGACCCTGCTGCTACAAGGATAGCATGCACTACAATGTGCTTGAAACGGTTGCCTGTTGTCACCAGTGGCAAGTGAAGAAATCTTTCCACAAAAAAACCACTTATCAGCTAGTTAATCCCCATTTTGCGTGGCACACTGTTTCCCTTGATGTGGTGGGACCTCTGTCGATATGTGCAAATTGCTCTAAGTATATACTCATAGCCATAGATTTTTTGATCAGGTGGGTGGAAGCAATAGCAATCAGGGATTTAGGGGCTGTAAACACCACTAAGTTCATTATGGAGTGCATCATAAAGCGACATGACTGCTTTAGTTTATTCTCATGGACAACGGAACAAAATTCACATTGCATGTCCTTCCTAAGATGAAGAAGAAAAATGGACATCTGCAGTGTCTTAACTACCCCATAACGCTCAGAATCCAGTGGGATGGTCAAATGGGTCAACGGCGCCTTGGTGAACTTTCTCCATAAGCTGGTAAATTATTGGCCCACTGATTGGAGTACCCTGCTATACACCGCTGTCTGCATATAATATTTGATATCATTCATCAATGAAGAAAAGTACCTTCCGACTACTCTATAGAAGGCATCCAGCTTTGCCAGAATTGCTTTATTCCCGTGTGGAGGATTCTGGCAAAATAGAGCCCCAGCGCTATTTGAATAACTTAATGAACACACTGAATAAATTAAACTGAAGTGTATTCCTTTAGTTTAGCTAAACAGATTTGCAATCAGTTGGCTAATCAAAGAAGATTTAGCAGAATCCTGCAGTTTTTTGTAGGAGATTATATTTTGGTTAATGAACAACGTGGGTTTGGAAGGAGGAATAAGCACACCAATGTATGGACCATACAATTTGAGATAATTGAGAAGATTGAGATTGATGCCTACACCGTTAAGGAATCTGTGAGTGGTCAGATTATCAACTGAGCACACAAAAATTCCTGCGGCCTTATAAACAATAAGGAACTTATTGTCCATTCAAGGGGGTAATGTTAAGAAATTGGTATGACTGACCAATAAGTCATTTAGTTTGGCGGATTGTATTTTAATTGTTGAAGGGGGATTTGAACTTAATTAGTTACTTATTTTAACTTGAAGCGAGTCAAGAGAGATGATATTAGTTTGGCAAATGATTGAATTCCGCCAGGGCCTTAATGATGAGGCAGAACTAAAAAAGTTTACACCAAATGATTAATTGCTAAGCTGAAGGGTCAGAATTGACAAAAATGACAAAGATATGAGTGAGTGAGAAGGCAAGAAGGGGTGTCATATGAGAGAATATATGAGAAAGAGAGTAGTTTGGGCGAAGGAGGGTATTAAAAGTAGAAAGAGACTGCTAGTGATGTTAAAATTTAAATAAAGTAGTGTGGTTGAGGCGATTGCCTCATATAATATAAGAATTTATCGAGTTTATCTGACAGACCAAAGATCTCCCTATTGATCTTCCGTTGCTCAGTGGGTTTGACCTGGTGCAACTCCTAAGGCGTATCTCAAGTATATCGCAGAATTTATAACAAGCACCAATTGATAAAGGTTAAGACTTGATTCCTCTTTCTAAATGTAACTTGCTTTGGCTCCCTTGTTCAACTGCAAAGGTAACTTGTATGTGCGTTGTTCAACATGTTGCTAAAATGATATAATGGGTGATAGTAGTATGAAAACTACTATTCTAGTTGAGCTGATAGCAAAATAGTAACTAGGTCCACCACCAACATGGTTCTTGTCCTAATACTGACTGCTTTTAAAATGGCAGGTACCTATTCCCTTATCCATCTGATAGAACCTCACTAGGATAAGGTTCATAAGTTCTTCTTCCTTCCCATCATGCAGAGTCCGCAGAGGTCAACAATAATGTTGAGTAGTTGATTGGACCTAATTGTCAGATATTTGATAGGGACATAATAATTTTAACATGCTTAATTTATTATGGATCATATTGGATAGCAGTGATTATGGATCAGGAATATCCTATGCTTATGCAAAGCTTGGGATCTGCGACCTAGCGATTCCAATAAATAATCTTTAACTATGATGATATGGGCCCAAGGGCTTTGTTTATTAGGTCGGACTTAATAAAAATATTTAACTTGATGACTTGGGAATGTGGGCTTTGTTGGTCTATGTCAAAATTAGTTTTAATGTCAATCAAGCTTTCAATTGATTAAATTACTAATTAGTGGTACAAATCACCTTGGTATGTGCTTGCTTGAGAAGAGCATTGGTTCAGCTATTTGCAGACATGTCAGAAACGCTGTTTTGAGAATATTGATGAATTTTACACCAACTCTGAGGCTGTGCAAGATGCCCTGAGTCAAAAGGATTGTAGACCCTCAAATGAACAATTTGCGTGTTCCTCTGGCCAAGTGCCATTCAAAATGAGGCGGCATGGGTAAAATGTGGTGAAAACTAAGCCCTATAAATTATCTCCAAGTTGACACTAATAATGTACAATCAACTATTATTACAAGTTCATAGTTAATTTAAAAGCTTTTTTGGGATTAATACTTTATGTTTTATTAAATAAAATTTTTTTGGGATCAGAAAGATCAAGGCAGCATGCCATCGTCCAAGTAACAACAGAAGAATACAACTTCAAAGTGCTATACCAAGGAGTTATATTTAAATGTCACCGTCTGGTCTATTGTTGCCACACAATATACATTTGAAACCTCAACATACTGCAGAAGAAGAACCAGCCATCCAAAGTAGGCCAAAAACTTCAACAAATAATATAGACAATGGATTTTCTTGTCTTTCTAACTCTAATCAAAATGAGAAAATACAGTTTATATTAAAATACCTATTGATAAACTGAAAAATATAATCAGATTTGATCCGCTTTATTGTAAAAAAGAGGGAAATTTATAGGAAACTTAGTGCACAACTCTCCAGTTGGCGCTTCAATTGGGAAAGGCGGCCGTCACCAATGAATTAACCCTTTAGGATCATATGAATAGATGAACTTCATCATCAAATTAAATGTTTTCTCCCTTACTTGACCGCGACCTCTTCTGGTTTGAAATAAAGAACATGTCCCAACTTCTTCACTCAATTCTACCAAATTTAACCTTATCTGGCAAAAACCTGTTTAGGTAATGGGACTCTTACCCATAAACAGCAGATTGTGATCCAGAAAAAGTTTATCTCAGAAGTTTCTCTATGACAGGTGGCATTGATTGCCAGCAACTCCTAAACCACTTAGTCAATTTCAACTAAGTTCAATTAAACTCTATAAGTCAACTATGTTATTAATAAAATTGACACCCTAATCCCTTGTTTTTATCAGAGATCATCCCCAACGAACACTCATCAATCTGGCGGATTGTAATCCAGCAGATTATTATTATTCATTGGATTATTTTTAGAACAATAATTATTGTATGTAAAATCAATAACTAACATCCACTAGTGTGATGTATCCCCTAGTGGAATAGCAGATTAATAAAAATTAATGAAACTAGGTAATCTTAGAAAAAATAACAACACATAAGTGAGCAATCAAGGAGCTTAGTAAAATTTCCAAGAAGAAGCTAAAAACTGTGCAGCAGTGTACCTTTTTACAAACTACACATGGTGTTTACTACAGAGGTAGTATGTTTATTTTAGTTATCCACCATGAGAGGGAATAGATTTGGTTCAAAAATAAAAATGATACCAAGTAAATTTCTAGACCAATACCAAGATACAAATAGAGCAATCCACCATGCTGTTAACCATCTCAAGGAGCAACTGAATCTAGTTGGGTGATATCAACCTTTTCATGGAGCAACTGAAACTATCCATAATGCTCTTTAACCAACCAATACCAAATGCATCCTTGCCAACTTTATTGCCATGTTATAATGCTTTCCACTTTTTGGACATCAAAATAAGAACAGCCAAATAAGAAGCCTCTGCACATATTTTGCTTCTTTGTGATGAGGCTCCTCCCTGTTTTTACAACAAAATTGGAATTGAACTAAATGCCTACAAGAATGTTTCAATACCTGGCGATGAGGCTCTTTTCTTACATTATGACAAAATCAGTGCAGCCAAACCAGATGACTCCGTACATCTCTCAAATCCCTGCATTAAGACTCCTTGCTGTTCTGACAATAGATCAGCAAAATCAATTACCTCACCACCTGTTTTGTTTTCGTCAGCCAGGCTTTTGATATTCTAATAGTTTGCTTAAGCCATCTGAGGCAAGAGCTTAAAAACCAAACTAACTTTCATAATCTTCATTTCAACTTATTTTACTAATTATTTACTTTTCATTAATACTTTAGGTCTTTATGTCAATGGTAAATAATTAAAACCCTCAGACATAATTTAAAATTGGCATAAGGGTTCAAAAAACTGCTACTAGACTGCTATGATTCACTCAAACTCTTTATGGATTTTTTTAATTACACTTTCAATGGGGCAGGGTTAATCTTGAAGTTACACTAAGCGGATTCTCCAAAAAAAGCAATAAAAATTAAACGATTATACAGGATATAATTTGATTTTATTTTTATTGTCAAAAAGAGGGGATATTTATAGGTTTCATAACAGCTCGTAATCTATCAGAGCAAATTAGTCTCTGCGCAATAAAATCTTCAACCAACTGATTGGGATGAGATTGATCATCAACTTTGATAGATTAAGATATATTGCTCTCTCCTTCCAATGATGCTGGGGGAATTGATGGAGTGAATTTTTTGGAGATAAGAGAATTTGGCGAAATCCTGACACTTCCCCCTCAAGATTTTACACAGTGGAGGGTGATTTCTTAAAAACCTAGGATGAACATGATTTATCACTATACCAGTATCAAAAACCAATCAAATACTTTAATCCTTTTTGAAATATAACTCAATAGGGACCAGGCCAACTAGTTCCTAACTTTTCAGTTCACCCACCAGGTGGAGAATGATAGTACATAATTTTATCCCCTAATCTGATATTCAGGTAAGGCAGGTTTGTGTTGATTGCTTCTTTGAGTCTCTTTTTGAGTGGTTGTTTCAAATGATTTCATTGCTTGTGCTTGAAGACAGATAATCTCATCGGCCAGATTCCTCATAATTAAATCAGAATTTTTTGGAATGCTTTCTTAAAGAATTGTCTGAACACTAGAAGGGGCTGAAGGATCCCGACCATATATGCACTTAAAAGGTGACATCTTAATAATGCAATGATAGCTTATCTGATAAGCAAACAAGGTAATAGGCAAATAAAAATTCCACTGAGTTGGGTTAGTGGATGCCATCTTCTTTAGAATCGAAAACTAGGGTTCCATTAACTCGTTCAATGACCCCATTTGTAGATGGATTATATGGGAAAACAAAACGCTGAGCATTGTTGAATAATTTAGATGACTCCTGTATAAGTTGTGAGGTGAAGTTAGTCCCATTATCTGACATAAGGAGCTTGGGACACCAATGTTGAGAAATGATATGCTGATTTAGGAATAGCGCTGTAGTCTTAGCCAAAGGGGTAGCAATTGAAATGGCCTCACCCATTTGATCAAATGGTCGACGGCCATAATGATATACTGATGTTCATGCAATCCCCAAGGAAAAGGACCTACAACATCAATGCTGACCACCTCAAATGCTTTAGTTGGAGGCATAACTTGATGTTAAAAAGTAGGGTTAATAGTCCCATGGCGTTCACAAAATAAGACATGAGTCAAGGGTCTCTCAGATAAATTATGTCATGTTGTTCCAATAGTAACTAGTCTTCACCCTTTCTTGAGTCTTCTTTAAGCTGCTATGACCAACTTGTTCATTAATTTCCATGGCAGCGTGAAATCTAGAATTGGGATGCAGAAAGGGCAACCACTTAGATTTGACTTTCTTATACAAAGCTCCGTCTTGTTCATAGTATCTTTGGTAATTGTTTTTCAAAAAGGCTTGATCTTCTTCAGTTTCTTGATCCCACAGCTCTGGTTGTCCGTTAATATAATACAAACGTTCTTCTTTTGTGAGTCTCAAAGGTAGAATAAGCAATCAGGACAGACCATCAGCATTTTGATGTTGAGCACCAGAGCGATGAACAATGGAGAAATTGTAATTTTGCAACCTTAAAGCCCAACGGGCCAACCTCCCATCAGGATCCTTCATGTTCTGCAACCATCTTAAGGAAGAATGGTTAGTAATAACAGTGAAATGATTACCATATAAGAAAGGACGGAAGTGCTTGATTGCTAGAATTACAGACAAACACTCCCGCTCTGTGACACTGTAATTCCGTTCAGCCTTCTACAAAGTTTTGATATATAAAGTGACAGGATGATCATTCTTCTCTTCATCACACTGGGATAAGATAGCCCCAATGGAGACATTGCTTGCATCAGTATGTAAAAAGAAAAGCTTGTCAAATTGGGGAAGAATTAGAACAGGTGCTTTGTTCAAGGCAGTAAGCAGAGAATTGAATAACTGTTCTTGAGCTGATCCCCACTCAAAGGGTACTCCCTTCTGCAACAGGTGAAATAAAGGTTCAGTCTTTTCAGCAAAGTTGGGTATAAATTGCCAGTAATACCAAACCATGCCAAGAAAGACTTGAATATCACGCAGAGAGGTGAGTTGAGGAATTTGTTGGATGGCTTGAATTTTGTCTGAGAGGGGTCAAATCCCTTTAGCTGAAACCTGATTTCCTAAAGAAACCATTTCGTTTTTAAAGAATGACCATTTGGAGGGTTTAAGCTTTAAGGAAGAGCTCCAAATTCTTCTGAAAACTTCTTTTAGATGGTCCAAATGCTTGGTAAAACTTTTTTGAAAACACAGTAATATCATCAGATATATTAGAGCACAAGTAAGCTTTAGATCCTGTAGCATACTGTCCATCGCCCTTTGGAAGGATGCTGGGGCATTTCTTAATCCTTAAGGCATATGATTTGGTTCAAAAAAACCTTCACTTGATATCAGGGCACACTTGGCACAATCTTCTGGAGACAGTTCGATTTGTCAATATCCACTGGCTAAGTCCATGGCTGAAAATAGGTGGATCCAGCCAACAATCTAAGAGAATCATCAATCCTAGGTAAGGGATAACAATATCGGCAAGTGGTAGCATTTAGCCGGCAATAATCTATAACAACTCAGTGGGAACAATCTTTCTTATCAACCAATAACAATAGAGATGCCCAAGGACTATTGGAGGGTTTCAACAATCCAGTTTCCAACATTTGATGCAGATCCTTAGTAACCTGGGCTTCTTCTACTTTAGACTTACAATAGGGCTTTGCACAAATAGGAAGGTGATCGCCAGTTTTAACAAAGTGCATTACTCCTTTCATCTTCCCAAAATTGTAAGTATGATTAGCAAAAATGTTGGAATATAAGTATAACAATTGAAGCACTTGTTTCTCCTGTTCCTTAGTGAGGTGTATTCTGATAGCTGGTCCCACAGTAACGATTTCCTGATCACTTCCCAACCCAATATATTGTAGACTTCCAAAGGGTTTAACATCATAAATCCGGGATAAGGGCATTAACTTGACACAAGCAATTGGATGCTCTCAATCTACCACTTTTGGCTCATTTATAAGGTTCGCCAGTAGGACAGATAATGATCCTGAATAAGCATAATTAAATACTCCAGGACAAGGCAAGAGTTTTTTAGCAGATGGGTTGAAAATGCCCTTAACTTGTAACAAATGTACTTTGGGAATCAAAAAATGCAAATGAGTGTTAACAATTACCTTTAATTTTGGCAGAATAACTAGGCTTTTGGGGGAAGAAAATTTGCATCCCCTCTTTAATATCAGCCAATGTAGGAGGTGATTTTACGTGAGAATCTTTAACGTGATATTCTTTAAATAAGACCTTTTGGTTCCTTCTAGCATACATAACTGACGCCAGGTAACAGCATGATCAGATAAAAATAATGGAACTCTATACCCCACGAGAGACAACGACGAGTTGGGGTAATTGATAATTCCATCAAATTCTCATAAAAATTGAGTCCCTAAAAGTAGGTCATAACTCAAGTTATCGAGTACAATGGTAGGGATTGTAAAAGTTAATTCCCAATTTTCAGGGGAAGGGATGAAAAAGCTCCAATTGACTGAGTACCATGAGGTCCAGCTGTGCCATATTCTTCAAAGTGAGAAATATTGGGAGTTAATTTGATCCGCTTAGTGAACTTTGATGAAACAACATTTACTGGAGATCCTGTATCTATGATAGCCTTGGCATTGACTTGATTCTCTCGGAAGTCAATATGGGTAATGATGCTTCAAGACTGAGAGGATAAAGCCAACAATGAGGGCAAGGAATAAGAAGAATGTTCATCTTTTTTATACTAGATCAGACTTTGATGTTCTTGCTGTGCACTCATATCATTATCAAGGTGGAGAATCTTATTGAGCTTATCTCTTTTCTTCTTCTCATCCGCTTCCTTTTTGAAACAACAATCCTCAGTATGAAAATATTAATAACAGTAGGTACACTGGATTGCCCTAGTATTCTTAGGCATAGCATATACTTTGGGGCGACTAGGTCTAGGAGACTCATAAACTCGGGGTTTTTTGAGAATTGAGGGGCAACTCCAATAAGGCCTCCAAAATGTCCAAAATACTCTGGAAATTATTTTTTACACTGATTAGATAAACTTGCATTTGCGTTCTGGAAGAAAAAGCTGACATAACTGCCATAATAGCACCATCCAAATTTAACTGAACACAAGCCACTAGAGTCTGAGCTTCCTGATAGAACTGATGGGCAAAGTCTTTGATGGATTTGTTTCAGTGGGGCTGTATACCCATAAAAACCTGTTTTTTTGAGGATAAAGTTTGCTCACACCCAAATTCTTTGATTAGCGCTTCCTTCACCTGAGACCAAGTAGAAAAAGTCAAGTGGGGTACCATGATATCCCAAGCCATACAAGTAGGAAATTTGGCAAATAATTCATCTTTTTGGTGATCTGTGGCTTCACTTAATGCCTTCTTATAAAGATAGAGTAAGGAAATAATACTGCCTTCCCCTGGGGAGTACTTGTCTTTGAATACCAGTTTAAAACTCATGGGGGCATTAGAGGTCAAAACATGTACTCCAGGTTGTTCTGATTGAGTGGAAACATACAAATTAAAGTCTGACGCCTGAGAAAAAAATTGAGGATAAGGACCAGCAGCTTTGGTACAAATTTCACAAATCAAACAGTTCAACTCAACAAGCCCCACTTTATCATCTAATTGGCGAGATAGCTCAAAAATCTGTTCCAGTTGTGCATTATCTCGAGTTCCAGAATCTCAATCATCGCTTGGAGCATTTCTCCTTTATATTCACAAGCATGGAGCAGGATATTGGTGTCCTTTGCCCACTTCCTCAAATTGATCAACTCATCAGATAGAGACTGAAGTGACAAGAGGGGATCTATTGGTACCCCATTGAGGGTTAAGTTACATACCTTGGCCAACTTATAAACTTGTTCATGAAAGCGATCCATCATACTCAAGAGAAAGTCAATTTATTGAAGGGATCTGGAACGCTCATCAGCACCCGGAGGCCCCCAAGATACTTCCATGCCTGGCAGTCCCTGAGGCCCTACATTCCCAGGTGGTCCACGTGGTCCTACACCCCCAAGTAGCCCACAAGGTCCTTCAACCCCTGGAGGACCCATAGATCCTGAGGTTTTCTCTACCTCATTGACCCAGAATTGAATTCATGAGTACAGCTGTTACAATTGAATGAGATGGGCTCTAACTTCCGCCTCCATTGATTGGTTACACTAAGAAAGTTGGGAAAGACCCTCTCTCCATTCTCTCTGAATCTCCAAAACTCGCTTTGTGAACTGATCATCATAAAAACCAGACATCCCAATATTGAGCTAAATAAGCTGTTGATGAATTTTAATCTGAAGGGTCCAATTACTAATAATAACCTCACAATTACTACGGCTAAATTCAGAGGCAGACTTGAAAAATTTGGAAACATAATTATTCAAGGATTGAAGTCCTTCTAGTAAATTGAGCATCCCTTGATGGTGCATTCCTAATATGGGTAATAAAATGGTATAAGGTTGGGTGAATGAGCTGGTGCAAGTATTGCTCAGGGCCAATTCCAGGCATTTGGGAAGATTGCAACACTTCCTGCAAGATAGAGGGTATGGCATTAGATTGAGATTGTGTAGCACAGATTCCAGGGATTAAAGCACCTTCAAGCAGTTGATTGATAATATTTTGTAAAACCTCAGATGGTATTTGAAAATCTGAGGTAAAGCTTAACTTAGGACCATAAAATTCCAAGTTGGCACAAAGTTCCAACGTGGAGTGTAATCTTGGGATTTGAGTTTCAGATAAATGAACCCATCGTGATATGTGGCCTTGCTCAGGGTCTTGAGCTTCTTCAGGCGAAAAATGAGAATCCATGGTAGTGATTGACGTTCTCACTGGTGCGTAACTCAGAGTGCCCCCGTAGTGAGCACCAGTCTGAAAGTTTTGAATTACACTTCCAATGGGACAGGTTTAATCTTAAATTTACACTAAGCTGATTCTCCAAAAAAGTGATAAAAATTAAATGAAAATACAGGATATAATTTAACCTAATTTCTATTATCAAAAAGAAGGGATATTTATAGAGTTCATAATGGCTTATACTCTATCAGAGTGAATTAATCTCTGCGCGATTACATCTTCAACCAACTGATTGGGATGAGATTGATCATTAACATTGTAAGATTGAGATATATTGCTCTCTCCATCCAATGATGATGGGGGAATTGATGGAGTGCAATTTTCATAAATAAGAAATTTTGGCGAAATCCTGACACTCTTCCACCCTTTAACACGCTTAGTTTATTGATAACTACACCCAATGTGGCGAGATTATCCACGGGGTTAGCATAATCCACGCTTTTGAAAGTGAAGCGCTTTTTTTGGCCACCGGTTATTCCAAGATTCTCTTATAACTTTCTTTATATGCCATTAAACTCAAGGAGGTCCAGCTCAGCATGTCAGTTGACCTTTACTCAATCCCCAGATATGATTTAAGCCATTGTGTTAATAACCTGGCATTAGAAATGTTAGTATGGTGTTCCTCAGTGGCGATGGGTTTGGCCAAGGGGTTTGTCCTTGGTGATAACACCATCACTGCCGTCATAAGAGCAGCACGTGGGTGCTGCTCAAGAATTTCCACCTGTCTCCTGCCATGTGGTCCAGATTTAGACACATCTACACTCCCTCCAGCCCCATAAGGCTTTCCAGATGTTCTTGACCATGAAGACCAGCCACAAGGTGCCGTCAACCTGCTGCATCTGTCACCTATGCTGCTGTTTGAACCCACTACAGAATAAAGGCCAATGTCCACAACTTGCTCCACAGTGTGTCTCATGCTTGCTACTTGTAAGTCTCCACTAAAAGAACCCGCCTCTACTTCTTTCTCATCTGGCTCCATGAGGTTGTACATGAGCATCTTTTATATGTGCCATTGGGGTGGTCCAAGGCTTAGAATTTAACAAATAATGACCTCACATGTGGCATCTCCACCCTCGGCAGTTGGCTTGATGGTGCCGCTAGGGTTACAGCAACCTTCCTCTAGAGAAGATCCCATGGGGCGCTATCTGCTCCTTGCTGCTCTAGTCTTTCTACAGCGGCAATATTGGAAAAAAATTTTAAAAAGCTGTTGGGGTCCTTTGTTAAGACCTTGTTCATCCCCCAGAGTTATGAGTTCAATCTTGTCTTCATTAAGGCTTCCAAGGACAACAATCAGCTGGTGTTGATCCCAGATGCCTTTGTGACCTTTGGTGAATAATGACTCAAGCTTTTACTGCGCTCCCAGCAGTTCTGCTGATCCCCTATTCTGCATATTTGACTATAAGAGCTCCATTCGGCGCCAAGATGCTATTAATGGTGAACGTCAACCTCTGCAACATATTAGCAGCCTTCAGGGGTCAGCTAAAATAGACTGACAACCTGCGTAACCTCATAAGCATCTAACACATGAGGTAAAACAATCTCAACTCCCACCTCACCATCACTCCTCAGGATGGGATGCTATTTTAAGGAACAATCTAATCTTATCTTAACCTTTGGTCAGCACACCAACCATTTTTATGGTATGCCCTGCGCCACATGCACTTCATGGCAATGGTGCACACACTACCTTCAGTCTAGACCAGACCATGACTAAGAATGTGCAGAATTTATCCAGGTGAAGTTCTAACTTCTCACACTCACCCTGCTCCGCCAATCCCACCTCATTATCATGGTAAACCACCTCCTATGTCAATAACACAAATGACACCAATATTCAAATTATCAACTTACTGCACAAATTGCTACTGAGACAAACCCTATGCATACCAGGCCAACTTCTATCCCAACTAGCTTAAATTGTTGTGTCCAACCCACCTCTGATAAATTTGCCTATATTAAGGCCAACAAACCCTGGTATAATTTTTGTCCCCCCCAGTCAAGGCTTGGTGGGGGCTCTTTTGAGATTTTCCCTAATTTGTGTAAAGCCTCAATATTAAGCTCCAAAGTTTTTAATGTTACATCAATTTATATTTATAATTTATCAATTGGTGCTTTATCATTCCCAAATCCCAAAACTAATTAAAAGCATTAGATTTTAGTGCACAGAGCAATTCCCCTTATTAATACCAAAACTATGATTGAACAAATTCAAAATAAATTGCCCATTGGTGGTCCATTGGCCAAAGAGATAGGAATAACGCCCTAAGCAACTTGTTATCATCATGATATTAAGGAAAAGGTTTTATTCAATAATTAAATCTCCTATTCGCCCCAATAACAACCTTATGTCACATATTGTGACTTATTGTCTGTTAGCTTTCTAATGGCAGATAGTAGAAACCACTTAAATATGTTACCATTAATTATCTCAGTCTAGCATTGGTTATTTAATCCTGATCTATTTCAACTCTTTACCTTGACTATGCCAACATCTCCTACATTTCTGGATATACTTCCTCCTTCACACGTGGTATGCACCTATCACATAATATAATCATGATTCTCTCCTTGTACTTTAGATAGTACCAAAATCTTACTAGTAAAATACTACTTACTCCCATTTTTTAAATATAGCAACAGTTGTTGTTCCTGAAGTAGAGTTTTACTATGCCAGGAACTATGCGAAAATAAGTATTGTGTAGCACTTCTATATAATATCCAGCGAAATATACCTTTTCATGGGGCCAGAGAGCAAGTGATCAAAGAAGAACAGAGGTTTTTAAAGCGGGTCTTAAACCTGTTCAGTAGTGTGTATCAAAAAATTAGCTAGATGGTTTCCTTCCATAGTGCTGAGATTAGGGTTGATTAGTTGGGCATGGAGGATCACTTGATTACCTAATTAAAAATGTTATTATGATTACAATGCGTCCACTAGATTTGGCATGTCAGGGACAATACTCAATAGTAAGTAAAAGTTTTATTACTAGTAATTGAAGCTGAGGATAATCATGGAAGATGAAATTCAAATAAAGCCTATCTAAATTAAAAAAGTGCTAAAAGTAGTCACTCAATCGAGCCAAAACTTCCAATGTTGATGCAATTGACGCCTGATGCACTGGCTTGGGGGTGGTGGTGCGCCGCCAACTGGAATATTTTGGCTACCGCCAAAGTATGCCCAGCTGGCTCTGCTAGTCCTCCTAACGCTTTTAGGCGTTATGTACCCCCTTGGGACTTGGCCCACCACCTTGCAAGCTCCCAGGCGGTGCTCCGGAGCCCTTTGGTGCTCCAATGGAGCAATTTGCATTTTGGCCTCCGGGCCAAATATGGGAATCTCGCCCATATACAAGTTGGGCCATCATCTGATGGCTATGGTGGGTTTTAACCAGACAGATATATTGTATTCCACATCTTTAAGGGATATTTTGACCTTGGCTTTTGTTATGAAGCCGATGCAGCATTAGCAGCCAAGCTGCCACTAGTTTATAAAAAAATCCCCTCCCCACCATTCAAACCCTGCTCTCAGATGAAGTCACTTGGTGGTCCATTTTTCCAGGTTGCCCTCCCATCTCTCCCCTGAACGCCTCCACCACAAACTCATGGAGTGTTTGGCTGTTTACAGCGCAGACCCCATGTTACAGTTTGTGGTTCCCAATGAGGCAGATTGTTTGGCAGGGCCTCTCGCCTTTGCAATAATCTGCCATTTCATCACAATTCCCACCTTGCGATTCCCCCCACATCATGATCAGATCTGCTCCTGATCACCAGATCTGGGCGTGAGTTGATATTTGCCGCATTTTAAGCCCCTTGTGCTTTGAGTTTGACCACTCAAAGTGTAAATGCCCCACAATTTCACCTCCGCCGCTTCCACCACTCCTTCATCCGGCGTTGGGCCAGTGGCCACTTCACCCCAGACTTACAAATGGGGCTCAATCCTCCAACCCCACCTCAAAGAAAGCTGGCACTGCTCCCAAGGCAGCGGCCAATCAAAATCAAAATTTAAAAGTTTCTAAAAATTCTTTGACCAGTTTACTGAATCCTAAGTTAATGGCTGAACTGGTTTCAGCTGAGCTGCCATAATCAACCGCACTTGGACAATCAGCTCATGCCACTACTCCAATTCCTGTGGCTGGCCCCACGCTGACTGAATCCAATCAACTTGAGGCACTCAAATGGAGAATGAAAACAAGCAGCCATATCATGTGAGACCAGATTTCGCTTTGGAGGAGTTCTTTGTTGATTTTCACAATTTGCATCCCCGCTGTTTTCACCCTCAAAACGGTTTTAAATTTATAAAAATATAAGTAAAATGGCAGTTGAAGCCGCAGCTGCTCCTGAAAAGACCCTACTCTGCCAGCATCTTCTTGGGGCGATGGAACCTCTCGTTGAAGGCATTTCTATCCCAATTTTTCCTCATGATTTTTAGAAGATGAAATTGTAGAATTGAGGAGCACGCTTTTGGTGTGAGCCGCACTTGCATTTCAAAAGAAACTTCTCTGTTTGACCCAACTATCCCCAAACCTGCCAGCGCATCAAGTCGTCCAAATGTGTGCCTGATCTCAACACTTTTTCTGAGCATCAAAATGCACTAAACATTGAGATGATAAGCACCGCCAGCCTCATAAGCGAAAAAACCCAAAAACTATACCTCATTAAGCCATATTTACTGGTGCTCCTACCCCGATGTTGTCCGCCATGGTCTTCCAGCTAAAATGGGCTCCAAATAAAAGAATCCCCAAAGCTTCCTCACCTTCTTATGTGGCTTCCTAGGCTGTTAGCTGAGGTGCCCTATTGGTTTTTTTCATGATTATCCCTTTGTTTAAATTTATTGCAAAAAAAGATGCTTGGCAGCTCCCCTTTTGGGTTGGGAACCACTAGTGCTAAAAAAGATAATCAGGGAAGATAAAATTCCAAGGATTTCCAATGAAATTGCAGACATATACCTATGAATCTACTGGGATTTATCCCAAGCAATTAATTTATTGAGAAACCAGCTTTGTTAGGATTGAGCTCAGAAGCTGCAGTGATGAGGGTAAAGGTGGCTTCAATGGGTTGAGGAGGGAAAATATGTGAATAATTGACCATAGTGCGACTCTGCAGTGCAACCCATATTTTTTGCAAGATTCCTAAGATTGACGGTAGTTTGACTCTGCTATAGTGATAAAAATCGTTATAGTTGAAGCCTTTGCTTCCATTTTTTATTTTTACTATATTTTTTCAAGGAATGGCAATTGTCACTTTGCCCTTCTTTTGCATCAGTGGGTATAGCACCTGTGCAATCTTCAACCATATTGTACCCCTCTGGGATGCTATCCGCCAGAATTACAACAATGGTGCTCACTACAGGGGCCCACTTATTCAACTCAAGCAGCAAGCATAACTGGCATCATTAGGTTCCAACTACCTCTGTCAAGACCTTGCTGTGTTCCGAGAGAAATACAATGGCAAGCCCATGGAAACTTCTTACAATGAACCTGCTCTTTTTACTGTGACTGTGCATTCCAAAGATGGTAACGCTCTGTTTGAAGTAAGCTGGCCACATGTCCAGCGCTGGATTTGGCTCAGCATGGAAGGTCAACAAGTTACCTCCAAGCAACTCCATCACATCATGGAGTGGCTTCTTTGATTATACCGCCTCTATGATGGGTATAGTAGAGAACTTCATGAATATGCTTTTTTAATTGATGAGATCAAGCTCAGCGGTATGGCTATATACGTCCTACATAGATGTTACCAATACTGGTTTTATAAGATGAGATAACTCGCAGGGCATGTTGGATTACTTACTCATATATGTGTAGCTTTTGATTCAGAAGCTACTGAGTGCGTTAAAATGCCATAACATTGAAATCCTTGACGTGATGCAATTTTTATAAGATTAACATAATGACAATAGTATTCTGCTGGAGCGCCATGGCCAGGCATTTATGGAGGTCCAGGAAACAGTTGTTAAAGTTCATATTTGCATTGCCAATATACATATCTGCATGGATCAGTTGGTCTCTTGTCTAAACCATGAGCTTCCACAGGTTATAGGGTACTGTTAAACCGGTGATGCCTTATTTTGATATGGATTAAGGATTTCATCATGTTGGGGGAAATACCAAGCATTTCATGCAGGAGGTGACCAAATGGGTGTTTGGAATCAAAACTGATGTGGCATCATCAGAGAAAATGTCACTATCTTGGAGCAGCGGGCCATTGACCACTCCAATTTTGTAGCCATCAACCTCAGCCAACACCATGGAGAATGAAATAACCAAAGAGACTCCAAATCCCTAGGCACCTCATTCCTCAGATCTGCTGAATATAGACAGTTGCTAGGTCAGATAGAGCGAGTGGAAGCACTTGGTAGTGCCAACCAAGACCAGCCTGCAAACCTTTCATCTTGTTGAACTAGTGGAATATGCTGAGCTTAGGGTCAACTTGGAAATGCTGCGTCTGTCCAATAAGGAGTACTCCGGGAGCAAACCTCTTTGGTAAACCAACTTGATGATGCATACCATCAGATACATGAAATTGGACGCCAAAATTCTGACTGCAGGGAAACCTTGATGACATAGTCTTACATTTAAAGAACCTTGATCATAAAATAGCTTCAGAAAAGGTTAAGTAAAAAAGAATTGGAGAAAATCGTTTTGCTGACTGGGATGGTGAGCGGAGCTGGGTCAGGGACAGCATCAGCTCTGGAGATGAATACTGCGATTCTACAAGTAAGTTCCCTCTGGTAATCGCTGTAATCTCAACTGAGGAACCCTTACACCCCAAAAACTGCATTAGATTAGAGTTTTGTCCCATGACTCATATATATTACCATATCAATGACGCATCTGCCAGACAGGAGATAACTCAATTCACTCCCAGAGCATGCATCCCAAACCAAGATGAGAGCATGTGTATTGACAATCTGACCCATCAATTAAGATGGCAATATGCATAAATTTTTAAGTGCTTCATATTTTCTGTCAAAGGAGCTCTAAACCACCATAAGGCAATACTACAGATATTCAATTTAGATGGCGAGAGTGTCAATCAGGTCACTTGCTACCTGAAGGACATATCAGTTACTTACCAGGAAGTTAAGAACATGGCGTTAAGCCTGTTTGAACTTGTGGAAAAATGGCTTAGCAGAAAGCCAACTTTTTGATGATTAGATTTCAGTGGTATGAAACCTTGACAAAATTTGTTGACTAATTCACTTTGAAAGCAAAATTCTTGGTAGGGACGGGTATAGTATCTAAGGCCGACATTAGGATCACAATGTCTATAATAATAAACCTTATCGCGAGTTTCTAATGCAATGGCCCTGTTTTTCAAGGGGATATCCTTTTACTTAGAATTGTCAACTACCTGCAACAACTGGCAGCAACATTCAGGCCACCCAACTCAGGTCAGAAGCCACCAATGGCTGTCGCTGGCCCTACTTTTTTTTGTGGGCCACCACAGCCAGGCTATAATCCTTTGGGCCACCTACGGCCATCCTATAACCCTCTGCCACGCCTTTGGAAATCTTATAATCCTTTACTCAACCCTCAGACTGGACTTTTTAATGACACTCAGAGATGGGATACCTTCAGGATAACATGTTATGAATGCAGCTAACAAGTACACTTTGAGGTAAGCTGCCCCTCCAAGTGGCACATCTATGCAGTGCAGCCAAATCATTATGATCAGGGAAAAGATCTGGAAGAGTAAATATGGGACCCTCTACCTTCGATGCCTCAACTTCAATTGTCTTGCTTGAACCCAATATTCTGCTTTATGTCAGAACCTGCAACCCCACTGATGTAATGATATGTCAATAAACCACTGATGACGTACATGTGCTGAACCACTCACAAGATAATGAGGCAACAATGGAGGAGGACAGCAAGTAAATTCAAAAGCCTCTTGCCTGTCAGATTTTGGAGAGAAAATCAGCTGATAAGCCCCGACCCTTTTTGGATGTGGCCGCACTGGAAGGGTAATATCGCTATGTCTGTGGAAATGATCGCCAAGGAATATCCACAGATTGAGGCTGGCATCATGCACTTACTTTACAAAAAGGATTCTTTGGATGTAAATGTATTAAACAATCAAGGCACTTCTTATTCTTTCTGTACCTATTGTGATAATTCTGTGGAAAAAACCAAAATACATGCTTTAATAGACACTGGGGCACCTTTGACATAGTGTCAACAAAGTTGGTGGCCCAGCTGCTTTTAAAACCTGATGTTGAGCAATGGGTGGTATACGGGATGGCTAAGGCAGATTGCACCATCACAGAAGGGGCATGTAGTTTGCTACCTCTTTGGTTTGGATCAATAGCCATCTCCATTCCAGAAATCATGTTGCCAAATAACATCTACAACATGCTGGTTGAAGCAGCATTCATGCGCCGCTTTAGTGCAGTGATTGAGATAGTGAAGGAAAATTTTTGAGATCATTTGGCAACGGATCCCAGTTTACTTCACCTCAAGCAGTGTGCCAAAGGATTCTGCCTGCACTGGTCAATTGAACCTCATGTACTGTGATGGCGTAATTTCTGTACACTATTGGCGAATGAAATGGTAGACTAAGGGCCTTTCTTAGCCAAATATACGAGTATAAGGGGCTACTGCTATGATCTGTGAGCGCCATAATGATACCATCTGGCAATCAAACTATAGTGGGGATGGAGCTTGAAATAGATATATTATAGAGGTTAATTTGAGGAGGTCTTCATCACTTATCACAGTCATACCTTGAACCCCATGTGGCTAGGGGCATCCTGCTATCTGGGCATGGAAGGGTCAAAAGGCTTCTGGAACACTTGCATAGAAAGCCTCTGATGGTGCAGAGGCAACAAGTGGGGCATATATACACCCAATCTCCATCAATAAGGTCTAAGTTTCCACAAATTTGGTTGCTGGAAGAGTTTGGCCTTCAGTTTAATTTTGTGAGCCGTTCACACTTTTTAAAATTAGCTCACTTCATCTCCCTTTGTTTAACTGCACAGATTCATGTATGTGCGTTGTTTGAATTATTGATAATAAACTATATTGGGAAGTGATAGTAAGAAGACTATTACTATAGTTGAGCTTCTGATAGTCAATATGGTTATTAAATCCAGCGCAACTTTGGTGCCTATCCTAGTCTTACATAGTCTGGAATATTGATAGGGACGTCTTTCCTCTTCTGTAGAACTCACCTCAGATCAGTTTCAGAGGATCTTTTTGTCACTTCTGTAGAACTTAACTTAGTATTAGATTCAGAGGTTCTTCTTCCTTATTGTCACGCATAGTCTGCAGAGGTATAAAGATGATAGAAAAGAGATCTCTTATCCTTCCAACTCTATACTCAAGAGCAAAAGTTTAAATTATTAAACCTTTATTAGCAAATATTATCTGGAACTATATTTACTTTATTTAGAAAAAAAAACAAGGGAATAAATCAGGGAATCTAACTCTCAACTCTTTTGCTTACAACATTTGGATATGGCGGCTGTCACTGATGAAAAAACCCTCCAGGGTCACATGAAACAATAATCTTCCTCATCAGTTTCAAGACAATTCTCCAGCTAACTCTAAATGTGACTCATCTGGGTGAAACTAAGGACATGTCCCAACGCCTTCACTCAACCCTTATCAAATCACCTTATTAGGTAGCAACCTATTTAGGTAATAGGACGTTTATCCATAGACAGCAGGTTGTGACCCCTAAAAGATTAACTCAAAAATTGCTCTATCATAGGCGGCATTACTCGCCACACAACTAATAAACTCCTTAGTCAATAGGCAACTAAACCTGATTGAAACCTACAATTTATTCAAGCATCAATAGTAAAAAGGACAATTTAATTACTTGTTTATTGTTGAGGAGCACCCCTGACAAAACATTAACGATCTGGCAGATCAAAACCTGGAAAATGTTAGTTATTTGTCCAGGGTGAAACTTTATACAATAGTTATTATACATAATTAATAACTTCCACAACCACCATTTGGATGAATTCCTTAGTGGACAAGCAGATGTATTATAACTGATTGAGCTGGGTAATGTGGTCATATATCAAAATCCCAACAACTTCCCACTGGAACTCCAGCCAGCATAATGGTAGTGGATCCCAGAAAAACTCTAGTAGGGTTATCAGAGGAGCAAAAAGACTAGGAGATGACGAGTATTTAATATATTGGAAGATCTTCGGCTCTCATGACAACAATTTGGGATGTGTTCACAACTTTGTCCACCAATTGGATAAGTGTGACCATACTCTCATCCATTCCAGCTGATCTGCCATTCAAAAACTGCAGAGGAGGTAGTTTCTGACGAATTAAGGAAGCTTCTGGAGCAGGGAATTCTGAAGCTATTCAAAAAGTCTTTGGTCTTCTCCCATGTTGATTGTTAAAAAAGAATAATGGAAGCATCATGTAGTAATTGACTATCAGAAACTTAACAACATCACCAATAAGGACTCATACCCACTGCCACAAATCAATGACACTTTAGACTGCTTGGGCAGTGCCTGCTATTTTTCCGCCATAGACTTCTATTCAGTTACTGAAAATTGTTCTATAAGAAGTTGAACGAGAGAATTGCGCTATGATCACTTCCAAAGGGTTATTCCAGCCCACTAAAATGCCGTAGGGGCTATGTAATGCACCAGTCACATTTCAAAGGGTCTTGAACATATCCTAGAAAACCTCAAACTATCATGCATCCTTGTTTACTATACTGCTTCAACGTCTTCTCACGGACGTTTTCAGAGCATTTAAGTTATTTAGAGGAGGTGTTCTGCCAGATTGTGGAGGCTAACATAAAAATTTAATCTTACAAATACCATTTCCTTGAGGAATGATTGGATCATATCTAATTTTTAATAGACGCTAAGGGGCTTAGGCTGAAGCTGGCTATGTTAAAAACCATCAGTAAATTGACCAAACAAAGTAACAAACAAGATAAAGAATTTTTGGGCATGGTTTGTTACTACTGATGCTTTATCCCATTAATCAGCTGTACCAGGACCCCGCTCTTTGAGCTCTTAAATAAAGACGCTATAATTGTGTGGATGAAACAATATCAAAGTGCCTTCAACACTCTTTGAAAGCTTTTCAAAACGCCCAGTGCTGAAATATCTGAACTTTGATAAGGAGTTCATTATTCATACTGATGCTTCCCTTTCCACTATAGGAGCGGTATTATCCCAATGAGGCGATGACAGCATGGAGCACCCCATCACTTATTGTAGCAGAAGTTTATACTGTTATAAACGGAACTACACAGTGCACAAGTGGGAGTGACTAGCTGTAATTTACTTTACAAATAGTTATAACTGGATCTCCACGAAGTGAAGTTCAATGTTGTGAAGAATCACGCTTCTTTGCTCTGGGTACAGAACCTTAAGGAGCCATAGGGACGCCTCATGTAATGGGTCTTCAAGCTCAATAATATGACTTTTAGATTATTCACCGCCTAGGTGTGAAGCACCAGAACGCTGACTGTTTATCATAAATACTGATGGTCACCATTATGGCAGACCTTGCTGATCTAATGTACAAAAAATGATTAGTGACATGTATGCTGACAAGTAACCTCAGGTAATTTGGGCGGTAAATGGGATAAGGGCTAATACTTTCTGGAAAAATGGGGGCTGTTGGAATTTTAACCAGATGGAATCCTCCAATGATTTAACATTATTTAAGACAATATGACCAATCCTGGCTGAATGGCTCATTGACTGAATTTCTTATGATTTAATGTGATTGCTGGTTAATTGCTCCCCAATTTGGGTTGAGCTGAAATTAGTATTCCGCCAAGTTTGGAAATAGGTTTGAGTGGGGCAATTGCGGCCCCAAATTGTATAAGAATCACCAGCAACTAATAGCCGAGGATGATCCATTTGGTATCAGTCAGAAGAATCAGTGTTCAATGCCAACTGCCATTTGCGGACTGTTGTGGGATTTCCAGTGGAAAGCGGATGTATTTGGTTCAATCGTTCATCTATGAATTTACTGCCTATATTGATAATCTGACGTTGGCGGATCCAAAAATTATGAGTTTGAGGTGGCTGAAGTTGTTTCCAGTGCCTCATTTATTATAATCAATTAATTGAGATAAGATGAGAAGAGATGTCAGCAAGATGACGAGATTTATAAGTCAAAGCGAGCAACCAAAGTTGTTTCCAGCACATTATTATCAACATGAAGGTCAAACCCAAATTTGGCATTTATTTAGATTAATTATTTATATGGCTCACCAGCAACTTAAGGCTGAGGCTGAGCCAAAACTAATTCAGACATCGGGAAGGATGGAGTGAGAGGGTCAATGCCAGAAAAGAAAATAGTGCAGTAGTAGAATAAGAAGAGTAGTTGGCTGGAAGAACCAGCAGAGAAGCTGATAGGTCGGCGGTGGGCACAGTATCCCTTTTGTAAATACTATAAATAACTGGCGCTTCCTTCTCAATAAACATCTCCCTTTGCCTAATCTACCTTTTTTTATAAGTTATTATTTTTTCGTTGGTTGGAGTTTAGGCTAGGGGATCCCCAAATGGCGCAGGTGAGATGCCAAGGGGTTAGCTGGCACTGTTGGCCCCATTGCCTAAGGTGAAATGGCAAGGGCTGACCAGTCTTCATACTGGTTGGCCTGCCAACTAGCAAAGCAATAGTCGATATTCTGACAGGGGCTATAAAAGAATATTGGTTGTGCTACGTTGAGCTTCTTGAAGCCCTCTGCCTGACTGGACATTATTATGAATGCCCACAAGGTGGTAGGACATGGAGGCCTATATAAAACGTTAGAGTTCCTGCGACCATGATATTACTGGGAGAGCATGCACTTTGACACTCTTGAAATAATTTCCTGCTGTCATAAATGTCCTGTGGAGAAGCCCTTCAATCAGAAGACCTTTATACTATCTGGTAAAACCCCAGTTCATGTGGCATAAGGTATCCATTGAAGTTGTAGGGACCTTGCTAATGGGTGGGAATTGCTCCAAGTACATCATATGATTAATAAATCATATGAATAAGTGAGTAGATGCATGACATATAAGATACTTTTGGGGCAATAACCGCTTCAAAATCCATTGTGGAGTGTTATTCAGCAGCATAGCTGCCCATAGTTCATACTCACAGATAACGGAACTAACTTCACTTTGCATGTCCTTCCAAAGCTGAATGAATTAATGGCAATTCACGGGGCAATAACAACCCTATATCACCCTGAGTTCAATGGAACCGTCAATTGGGTTAACTGAAACCTTGTGAATATAATAAGAAAACCTGCAAGGTACCAACCACCAGACTGGAGCACCCTTCTCCCTTTCACAGTTTTTGCATATAATACTAGATATATTCAGCGTCATGAAAGAGTCCTTTCCAATTTCTCTATGGGAGGCAAACAGCCCTGCCCCCATTACTATACTCTTGTGCAGAAGATACTGACAAGGAGTATCCACAATGTTATCTGATGACTTTGACAATCACACTAATTAAACTTCAGATGGAAGCATACTCAAAAAGCCTAGCTAAAGAAATTAAAGATCACCTTTCTGTTCATTAATGGCGTAGCAAACTTCCGCATTTTGAGATAGAGGAGTTCATCTTGTTACATATTCAGCATGGATTTGGACGGCGGAAAAAGCTAAATGGCATATGGATCAACCTCTCTGAGATAATAGAAAAGATGGGTGTTGATGCCTATATGATCAAGGACATGGCAAGTGGTCTGATTATCAACTGAGTGCTCTAAGTTCCATTGGCATATAACCAACAGAGAGAAGCATAAAAGGGGAAAATTTGGAAAATATATACAGCTAATAATGGTGTTTTATAGCGAACAGTGAAGAGCATATCAGTGTTAAACGGGGAATGTTCAATTCCTTGGAGTAGAAGAGGCCTTCACGGACTGGTTGGTGGGGAACAAGATTTTTTTAGCTGCTCTGGAAGAAGGACGTACAATAAGGGGGAGTGTTAAATGTCATAGAATTAACCATATGGTTTTCTTTATTGTGCTGAGGTTAAAGGCCAATTAGTTGATCATGGCAGACCAAATGATTACCTGGGTTTGACATATTATTATGATTATTAGAATCTGCCAGATCTTGGCATGCCAGGGACGATTCCTGACAGTAATCTAGAGTATTTTAATTATCTGCGACTGAAGTTGAGTATAATATAGAGAATATGAATGTCAAAGATTACCAATGAAATATATGGACATATACCTATGATTTCTTTTAATTACACCAAGCAAATTAGTTATTGGAATTACCATTTTTATTGGAATTGAGACCAGCAGCTGTAGCAATGAGGGTAAAAATGACAACGAATAGTTGATGAGTCAAGTTTTTAAGTAATTGACTATATATTGAATCTGAGGCGCAACTCACATTTTGTGTAAGATTTTAGAGCAGCAGTAGTGTGACTCTGACATAGTAAGAAAGGTCATTGTTATTATGCCTTTGCTTCAATTTTTTATTTTTATTGTTTTTGTTTGAGGAAAAGCAATCATTATGGTGCCCTTCTTTTGCATCAATGGGTATAGCTCCTGTGAAATTTCCCACCGGATTGTACCTATCAGGGACTTCATCCACCAGAATTGTGACATTGTGCATTTTTCGTGCACTACAATGACAATTAGAGCTTCTCTAAAGGGCATAACTATCAGTTCAGAAATAATTGACCCTCTTAATCCTTATTTATAGAATTATGAACCTTACAAAGACGTAAACCCTGAAATCTCAGTTTGCAAGTGTTAAAGTCTCCCATTACTTTCAAATTGATGTGATTAAGTCCTTAACCTTATTTATCATCTATAAACCTAATATTATATATTTATAAAAAACCCCTTCCTGTCTTAGAAACTATGATATATAAATAAGGTTTGCTTAATACTTTAAGTATAATAGTATTAATCATGTCACAAAAGCACCTAAAAAACATAAGCTTAAACTTCTTGAGTGCTTAAATGGGTAGGCTAAGAAAGCTAGCTAGTTAGGTATATCTGGTATTTTCTTATCCTGATTCAATAAAATCACTCATCTCTCATTAAAACACATTAAGTTCTCTCCACATTTGCAATTTATTATCTACTTAAATTTATAATACTTAAACAAATATATAAATTAAACTTAAAATTGATAGATTTACATTACTTTTTATAATGGTATGCTCATCTTTATCTGTTTCAAGTACTACCTCAATGCTTTCTGCACCTCACGACCTCCCAAAAAACTTCACTACCATTTTTCCAAAAAGTAATGATGATTTATCACAAAATGCTAAATACTGGTGAAGCCATTGTTCTGACTTCTATCCTGTATTGACCCATATCTATTGGTATCCTGTATCATAATTGAATTGTGCCCCCATTTTGTTGTTTTCTGCCAAAGAGTGTCTGATATGTCCTGCATGAGGCAGGGTATGTTTTGATTTTTTAATTCAAAGGTCAGGTCCTTTGAGGGCTACACAATCATAAGTCGTAGGTAGCTTCAGCAGATTCTATTATGGGGTCTCTTACTCCCTATGGCAATCACCCAACAAAATCTACATTGTTAAGTTAAACTATTTTTATACAAACAGGAAAAATCTCTGTTATTTTAAAAGGAAATCTCTTGGCAGAAAAGAGGCCTTGCTAAGGCATAACTCTGCTTAACGTGCAGGCAATCTCTAGATAAAGCTAGAAAAAAATAATGATGAAAGATGTAATAGATTAAGCAGAACATTATTAAGAATTAAATTGTTTTTTAAATATTACAGAATATAATCAAGAATAAAATAATTTAAAGGAAGGGTATAATCCAGATGATGAGAGCTAAGCGTATACCACGTGTGAAGGTAGAAATAGTTTTGGTAATGTAGGAGGTAAAGTCACAATAAGCTTTAGTCTTGGAGTGATCAGGCTTCGTCTTGGAGAGCTGTACTGAGTTTATGGTAACAAACTTAAGTGGTTCTTATTTTCTGCCATAGTGGAAGCAAACAGATAGAAAGATAGAATAGGTGACACAAAGCTTAATATGTGAACCAAAGTGGTTAAAGAGGTGAGTAGAGGAGTTAACACTGAATGAATTCTCTGGTCTAATATCAGGATTAATAGTAAATCAGCTCATAGTTCTTCCCTATCTTTTTGGCCAGTGGAGCTGTTGAAATACTGGTTATTCACCAAATGATCTTTCCCAGGAGTTTTTTGCACAGGTTCATTATATGCACGATTAATGTTGCTTGATAGTAATTAATATGTGATTGAGAAATATGGAAAATATTATCCGTTGTTAAATAGAAAACCCTGATATGACCCAAAGTTAGACCTGTATAAGTTTACAAAATACTGGTGATGTCAGCTATAGGGGACTCCTTGTCATGGAAATGGCAAAAGAAATTTAGACCAGCCTGCCAGTTGGGATGTGTGAACACCCAAAAGGTAAGCCAGAATGCCAGAGGCATTGCCAACCGTATGACTTGATATGGAGTCAGGAAATATGATACCATGAAATGGTGGTGTAACAACAGGGTAAGGAGTATCCCAACGACAAACCACATTGAACCCATTCCCAACTCAGTGGTTCTAACTGAAGGAGGTAGATTACTGGGATAGTCTCAACGAGATTCTTGGCTTGAGAGGCTAACTCATTGGGGATGATAGGGAGATGGATTTTCTCTATCCATTGTTGTACATAGGGCCATAAGATCCCCATTTATTGTTGTCAGAAATTCATAAGAGCGGGGTTGTAAAACCAAAAGCGTTGGACTCACTGGGCCCAATCAGCAATAGAGGGAGCCATGGTGACCAAAAGAATTGGTAAAGCCCACCCAGAGTGCGGGGTGATGGACCACCAGGGAAATGCCATCTGGGATGCGGTCAGAATGGAAAACAAAGAAAATTTTATTTTTTTTTGGCAAAATATTTGGAAAGGAAAGTAAGAAAATTGACCAACAATTTTCTCAGTGCCATGCAACTGATTAAATAATGGTTGATTGGGTAGTGACAGGATGGGGTTGGGACCCACAAATTTTAACTGACTGGTGAATTGTTTGGGAATGGGGGGGTTTATTCTTTGGGAACTGACATCACAAAACTTGGTGGCAGGACGAGTCTCTGTCAGTTTGACCTCAAATGTCTGAACCAGGGCTCAACTACGTTTCTGATGATTAGCATGATGGCATTTGGCCCTATGGGTGACGGGAATCCCCCAAGGCCATCCCTTATAGGTACAGGTCCATTTGTTTGGGAACGGGTTTGGGATGGCCAACCCGCCTACACTCAGTCATTTTACTGTTCGTTTGGTCAACAGCAGCATATTGGGCGCAACGCCCAAATTGCTATCCAAGGGCTTTGAACCCTCATCGATAGTGCCTGATATTTGTTCAACTGGTCTGGAGATTGAATTGGAACCATCAGGAAATCTGGCCAATATCTCATTCTTCATGTTTTACAGCCATTCAAATTTTGGGCATCAGCTAGATTGCTGGCTGAATTAGATCCAACCTATTTCAATTTGATAATTTTGGCACAAATTTCATTAATTCCCCGCAACAGTTCTACTGAGGTAAGTGGGGGTATTGGGGGTGGGATCCAAAGTGATGAGCTGTTACTCAACGCTCATCTACTACGTGAGCAAGGTCGCCCTGAGTGATGAGAGGTACTGCCATCCTCTTTGGTGTCTTTTTATTCAGGAATGGGAAGATGACCTGATCAAGAGCCAAAGGATGTTCCCTGAGACTTACATTACCCTTTCCTTTTTCTAAAGGAATGGCACCCCCACCAGGAAATTGCGCCAGAGCCACATTCTTGTGTGCTTTAGGTAGCTTGATAGCCATAATCATTGCGACTTTCTGAGGAGGGTGGGGGCCCCAGGGTGGGATGTGTGGAAGACTTTGACCAGGGCCATGCAATTCATGCAATCGCGCGCCTTAACCCAACTATTTTTGTAGGCTGGGTATCCTTTCCAGGACACGAGATATTGGACTGAACGTCGCGACTTGCGAGATGCCAAGATAGTTTCTACCTCAGCTTCTTCCTCGCTATTGACGATGATCAGTTTCAGGTCCATGGGAATTACACCCTTGAAGGGCGACAATAGGGAAACATGGAAGACTGGGTGATGCTTCCAATGTGCGGGAAGCCTCAGGTGGAACGCCCTGTTACCCAATACTTCCTCCACTAAGTGAGGACCTGAACACTTACTGGCAAACTTGCGGGAAGGGGTTTGAATTTGCAAATGACGGGTATCAAGCATGACATAAGGTCCCACCATAAAGTCATGACCCAGAAGGCGCTTACAGTCCACGAATTGCTTATAGTCATCGATGGCTTTGATGAGATGTTCCCACACTAAGGCTTGAGTTGATCAAATATGGGTAGCATGATCCGCAGCAGCTTGAACCTCAGGTTGCAAATACGCCCTGACTGAAAACGATGGGTTATAGCCCAACGTTGCTTCATATGGTGAAAACCCCATGGATGTGTGGATCCCATTATTGTATGCAAATTGAGCGAGAGGCAAGTTACCGGTCCAAGTATCCTGCGCTGCTGTGGCATAGCAACGCAGGTACTGTTTGAGGACTTGATTAACCCGCTCAGTCTGACCGTTGGACTGGGGGTGATATGCCGTGGATTGACAGGGGGTTATCTTCAGGATTGATAGGAGTTCACTCCAAAAGCGTGCAGTAAACTGAGTACCCCAGTCACTAACGACTTCCTGGGGAAGACCAAACATCAAAAACACATTTTGTACAAAAAGATGTGCTTTTTCTTCCAACTTAATTGCAGAAGTGCAAGGGATAAAAAGGGAAAATTTTGTAAAGCAATCCACCACTACCATTACCGCTGTGAACCCATTAGAACAGGGGAGATAAATGATAAAATCTATGGACACCGAGGTCCACAGACCTTCTGCCTGCTGTAAAGGGTGTAGGAGGCCATTCTTACTGGAGCAATCTGACTTAGCCCTAGCGCAAGTAACATAATCGGCAAACCAAGCTGGGACTTCTTTGGTTAGTCCTGCCCAATTGAAGGTTTGCTTGATCAGATTGATGCATTTCTTGTTACTGGGGTGTCCAACCGTGGGAGGATCATGGTGTGCACGGAATACTTTTGGGTGGAAGGAGGGGGGAACCTACACATGAGAACGGAAGTAAATGAGCCCCTCTTCTAAGGAGTATAGGGAGTGTTTGGGACTCGAGTGAGTCAACTGCTCAACCAACTCCATGCCCTCAGGGCAGGCCATTTGAGTGGCTAACACCTGGGCCAATAAT
Organism: Massospora cicadina; assembly: GCA_022478985.1. Taxonomy (NCBI): domain Eukaryota; kingdom Fungi; phylum Entomophthoromycota; class Entomophthoromycetes; order Entomophthorales; family Entomophthoraceae; genus Massospora; species Massospora cicadina. The sequence goes on along the minus strand of JAKSZP010005395.1, from coordinate 42,225 downwards.
GAATCGTCAGGAGACAACGCGGCGGAGGAAACAATGGAGGGAACGATCAACAGGATCTGAGTGGCAGGGATCATGGTAACAAGATCCACTTCCTCAGGTTCCAAGGGACAGTGAGCAGGGCTATGGCTTATGAAGTCAGGAAGGACATCGAGCACACCTTTGACAAATTCATATTTGAAGTTGAAATTTCACAGATCCTGATAGGTTTGGGCCTGCTGGTGCACCAATTTTTGAGGTTTGCGGAAATACAAGAGAGCATGGTGGTCTATGCGAACCATTAGCTCATGACGAGCACCCTGTAACAGGTATTGACAATGAGTTAAAGCCCATGCAACAGCTGCCAGTTCCTTGTTGTAAATGGCCCAAGGCTGCTCCATAGTAGTGAATTTTTGGGAAAAATAAGTGACCAGATGTTCAAGACCATCATGGTCCTGAAGCAGCACCGCGCCCACTGCTACTAATGAAGCATCACATGTGATGATATACGGTTTGGTGGGATTGGCATGTTTCAAAATGGGAGGAGACATGAACACCTCTTTGATTGATTTGAACGCCTGCTGGCATTTGGGGGTCCAACAAAATGGTACATTTTTTCCAGTGAGGGGATGGAGTGGAGCGGCCAACTGGGAAAGTGCGGGGGAAAATTTTTTCAAAAAAATGATAGTTCCCAAGAAACTCTGAAGTTGCTTCTGTGTAGTCAGAGTTGGCAATTCTCGGATCACATTTAATTTGTTGGGAGGGATAGTGACACCTTCTTTGAGAACCAGGTTTCTGAGAAATGTGACCTCTTCCTTATAAAACTCTCACTTGGAATCTTTGAGGAACAGCCCTGCTTTATGCAAGGCAAACACCACCGCTTCCAAGTCAATAGCATGTTGTTTGGGAGTGGGGAATGAACTAGGATATCATTGATGTATGCAATAGCACAAGAGTACTGGAGATCCCCTAACGCGTTGTCAATCATTCGTTGAAACGTAGCAGGGGCATTTTTCAACCCAAAGGGCATTACGCAAAATTGAAAAATGCTGTCTTGTCCAGATTGCGGCCAACAATTCTGTCCTTCCATCACCCAAATTTGGTTGAAAGCGTTCACTAGATCCAGTTTTGAAAACACACAGGATTTGGCAATCGCCTGACTGATTGTCTGCTCTAAGGACAATGGGTAGGGATCTGTAACTGTTATTTTGTTCAGGTGACCATAATCTACGTAAGGATGGAGTGATCCATCTGATTTTCTTGCAAATACAATAGGGGAGGCGACGGGAGAGGTTTCTTTGAACAACCAACCTTTTTTTAACATATTTTCCAACCAAGTATTGAGTGCAACCTCTTCCTCCGCTGTATGAGGATACAACAGACAGTTGATGTTCACCAATTTTACGGTTGTCCGAAATCCACAATCATACCTAGTATGTTTTGGCAGATGGTCCACTTTTTCCATGTCGAAGATTCCCCTGTATTGCATTAAGCTTTTGGGAAAATCGGCCAGAATGCCCGCGGAAGTAACTAAGGTAGTGATAGAGCTGGTCCCTTGTATTTTTTTGAGGGTGTTGATCAAAGGGAACTCTCCCTATGAATCATCATTGGTAAATGACAATGTATTCAACTCTAAATGAATATTCACATGTTGTCGATGCCACCATCCCACACCCAAGATCACTGGGAATACCAAGTTCAGCTGGGCCAAAAAACGATCACAGAAGTTATATTGGTGGATTGAGAAGTGTATCGGCTGGCAAATTACATATGAAGACTGGTAAGCAGATGAGGCCACCATTATTGAGGCGCCCACATCCATTTCCAATTTTTATTGCTGTGTTAACTCAACACTCATGAAGTTCCCCGCTGCTCCAGTATCCACCAGAGCTTCAAAGGAGACATGATGTGGACTGATACTGATTTTCATAGGGGCAAGGAAATAAGCAGAATTCTGTTTATTTGGCTATTTGACCAACTCAAGGATGACTGAAGAAATGATTGGTATGTCAGGACCAGGGTCAGGGTTTTTAGCTGGGGCGAAAGTTGGAAGTACAAGTGATGGAGAAATCATTTCTTCTGTCTGTTCTTGAACAGAATCATTCATAGTTAACTCTGGAAATGCCAACTCAGACTTGGGGGTTATGGCAGAGTTGGGACCCACTTCAACTGCTATTCTGGTGTCAGGCGCATCGTTTAAATCTTTGTTAGGAAATCCTATCATAAAGTTCCCCTTCTGATGCAGGGAAAGGTGGCGAGGTAATGCTTTGATAGTAGTTGTGGTGGCACATATTTGATTTACTGATTCCAGGATGGTAGACCAGACCATATGATGAGTGGAAACTGAATCCAAGCTCGCTCTAAAGACTGCCTGAAGCATATCAGTAGATAGGCCTGACGCGGAAGCCAGCTCACAAAAGGTAGAAATCAGAGAAGCCAAACTAGGGGCTTTGGCCATGGTTTGGAGTAGTCTGAATAAGTGGTCTGATTGGGACACATGGGGTTTTAAAGCAGCCGATACAACAGCCATCAGGGGAATGGAGTCTCCTTCTTGTGAGGAAGAGTGCAAAAGACTTTTCACCCAACGACGGGCATCTCCATCCATGGCGTCTAACAACGCAAGACCTTGTTGGGTATGAGATATCGCAGAAGCGTTACTGAGTGTGATTGTCATCCACAATTGTACTTCGGCAAGAGTGACAAGAACCTGATTGGCGATCTCTTGGGAGGGGATACTTGATCTTTTTCCCAGGCTGGATGAAGCTTGAGAAGATGAAGTCTGCACCTCTTAGGTGGCTTGAAGAAAGTTTCCCAAAATAGAGCGGATGCTTCTCCTGAAGTCAAAAAGTGACCAAGCAAACAACAAGCAAAACACAACTGATTGTACGTTCATCTAGTAGAGGGTAACCACTGCGGCGCCCAATTTGAAAACCAAGGCGGAAGTGGCTGGAAGTAATGGTTGGTTGATTATGTCATGGCAATGGCAGAAGAAGTTTAGACCAGCCTGCCAGTTGATATGTGTGAACACCCAAAAGGTAAGCCAGATTGCCAGAGGCATTGCCAATTGTCAGACTTGATATGGAGCCAGGAAATATGATACCACGAAGTGGTGGTGTAACAACAGGGTAAGGAGTATCCCAACGACAAACCACACTGAACCCATTCCCAACTCAGTGGTTCTAACTGAAGGAGGTAGATTACTGGGATAGCCTTGACGAGATTCTTGGCTTGAGAAGCCAACTCATTGGGGGCGATAGGGAGATGGATTCTCTCTATCCATTGTTGTACATAGGGCCATAAGATCCCCATGTATTTATGTCAGAAATTTATAAAGGCGGGGTTGTAAAACCAAAAGCATTGGACTCGCTGGGCCCAATTGGCGATAGAGGGAGCCATGGTGACCAAAAGAATTGGTAAAGCCCACCCAGAGTGCGGGGTGATGGACCACCAGGGAAATGCCATCTGGGATGCGGTCAGAATGGAAAACAAAGAAAATTTTATTTTTTTGGCAAAATATTTGGAAAGGAAAGTAAGAAAATTGACCAACAATTTTCTCAGTACCATGCAACTGATTAAATAATGGTTGATTGGGTAGTGACAGGATGGGGTTGGGACCCACAAATTCGACCTAACTGGAAAATTGTTTGGGAATGGGGGGGTTTATGCTTTGGGAACCAACATTGCAAAATTCAGCGGTGGGCCAAGTCTCTGTCTTTTGACCTCAAACATCCAAACCAGGGCTCAACTATGTTTACGATGATTAGCATGAGGCATTTGGCCTGACGGGTAATGGGAATCCCCTAAGGCCATCCCTTATAGGGACAGGTCCATTTGTTTGGGAACAGGTTTGGGACAGCCAACCAGCCCATGCTCAGTCATTTAACTGTTCTTTTGGTCAACAGCAGCACATTGGGAACAACGCCCAAATTACTATCTGAGGGCTTTGAACCCTCATCAATAGCACCCAATATTTTTTCAACTGGTCTGGAGATTGAATTGGAACTGTCAGGTTATCCGGCTGATATCTCATTCTTCATGCTTTTACAGCCATTCAAATTTTGGGCATCATCCAGATTTCCAGCTGAATTAGATCTGACCAATTTCAATTTGGTAATCTCAGCACAGATTTCACTAATTCCCCACAACAATTCTGCTGAGGTAAGTGTGGATATTGGGGGTGGGATCCGAAGTGGATGAGCTGTTACTCAACGCTCATCTACTACGTGAGCAAGGTCGCCCTGAGTGATGAGAGTTACTGCCATCCTCTTTGGTGTCTTTTTATTTTAGAATGGGAAGATGACCTGATTGAGAGCCAAAGGACGTTCGCGAGACTTACACTTCTTCCCTGTTCCATCTAACTTGATCCACTCTCATATTCAGAGGTTTCCGGCCTTTCTTCTCATCATACTGATCTGTGGAGATTCATGTCTAAGGTCTGCTTCATATATAAATAATTCTCTAATTTTACTCTTTATACCACATAAGATTCAATAATAATTGTATACTACAACAATGATTAGCTGAAGAATGATAGATTTTATATCCCAAATTGAAGAATATTTTTCTTTCAATAGGATGAATCTTTTTTAATTAATATGAATTGTTGGTGCGCGCTGATGCCCCTAAACTGAGATAGCGAATAGCAAAGGCGGTCCATGGAGTTCCTGGCCTATCATACACTGCACATGGAGGTTTTCCGGGTTTTATCCTCCTTTCCTATTTTCTTCACAATCCTAATTGGTGCGGTATCGTCCCCAGGTCAGCCCACCTTAAATAAAACTTAAAAATTTAATATGAATTGTTGGGAAATTTAAAGAGGAAATCTGGCTTACAACTCCTTGGTTGGCGCCTCAACCATGAAATGGCAGCTATTGCCATTGAACTTCCCTACAACATCTAACTGACAAAAGTCTTCTCCTTTGGGTTTGGAACTCCATCACACATTCTCAAGACCTGAAACAGAAAGAGCCAGAAAACGTTTTTAACGTTTCCCGCTCAAATCACAGCAAAACAACCATATTTGGCTAGCGATCTGCTTAGGTGATGGGACTCTTTACCCATTTATAGCAGTTTATGAACCAACTGATTGATTTGCTAGTTGCAGGCGGCATCGCTTGCCTTGCAACTGCTACTTAAGTTCCCAAATCAATTGGTGAAGAAACCTGATTGATCCCAATTGGTACGCCTGATAGTTAATCATTGATCAACTATCATATTCCCCATTTTGCCGCCAACTCAGCCTGACGAGATCTTAACAATCATCCAGATTGATCCCCAATGGATCTGACCTGGAAAATCAACCAAAATTTCAAAATATTATTACCCAAAATTTGGAACAACTGACATCAAATTCACTCGCCAGCAGGACTTATCCCTAGCAATCCAACAGGTAACCTAGGAGCTGGAAAGGTGAGCAAAAATTCTAACAAGAGCAATAATAGGGCGATTTATCCCAAATTTGATTAACTGTGAATTTAGCGTTATCAACCGTTTGATTCTAAGTAAATTAAGATTAATAATCTTAAGTCTTAATCCAAATAAGTTAGTGATTATAAATTAATAATAAATTGAGGCCAAAATCAGTTAAATAATTAAATGTAACATGAGCCCAAGGTCAATTATTCACACCTATTAGGGAGAAGCCCAATAAAGCCACATCAAAGCCTTGACCAGGATAGTAAAAATTTTGTTAGAGTTGGCCAGTCTTAGTTAGGTCCCAAACTTTCAGAATTGGGATAGAGGTGATAAACCAAGGTAGTTGAGTTAGGTGTAGGCTTAGCAAATAAAAGTCGTTTTCAATCATAAGATCTGTAGGCAGTCAGTTTTGGCAGTGTATATTATATATTTAATTCCTATGGAAAAGTTTTGATTATGAAGAGGCGTGGATCCCAATGTTTGATTAGTTTACCCTTATTAGAAATGGCAACTTTAGTTATGGCAGCAGTTGAGAGAGTTAAGTGTGATGATAATAGGTAGTCAGTATAGGTTTAATTCCAAAATAGATTTTAGAGCTGAATATAAATGTGGTACACGTTCTGGTCAAGATAATCGATAGAACTGGCTTGAGAGTTGAGGTAGACAAGGGACAGAAGAGCGGATGCATCACTCATATACTTCTAGTAGATGGGAGCAACGATTAAGTAGGGGGAATAAAACGATTCTGACAACAGAAGGGCATAAAGCAGCTGTATAAGTATTTTCAACTGAACCAGCAGTTGAAACTATAAACATCTACAGGGATGAAGGAAGTAATCTGATAGAGGAATAAAACTCAAAATTTTCCTTAAAAATCTCAAAAAAGAGTTTGTTGGCAGATGTTAAAGGCAAACTTTGGTCAGGTGATTTATCTTGATAGAGAGATCATTCAACAGATGGAGATTTGCAACATTAGCAATATACCATAAATTAGATTATGAGGCGTCTGGTTAGCAGTTTGACAAATTTGGTGAGGACAAGAGATTTTGGGCACAGCTTCTCTTAAAATAAAAAGGCAGTTAGGAAGCAACTTCTTAAAATCCTTGGAATTGTTTTGGGTTACGTCAGGAAATGAAAATTTGCTGAAGTTGGCGGAAATATCGAAAATATTAGTAAAAATATACAGTAATAATATATAAATGGTTGAGATTACATTAAAGCGGTAAGAGATGACAATTTTATCTCAAGAGATCTCAGGTCAGCTAACCAAAGTGAATTGTTGGGGTTTTCAGTAATATCAGCTGAGAAAAGTGATTTAGAACCAAAGCATTTGATTCATCTGACTTGTCAGAGCAGCTGTAAGGCTTAGCGTCAGAAAACAGAGTGGCAAGGCAGTTAGTTGGTTTGGATGTTTCACTTGACTCGTTGGGAGGTTCTAGCACAGCATCAAAATTAAAATTGTGATTTTCTTGGGTTTTGCTTTCTCCAATTTTGGTGTTGGGGCAGCGATGAGCTTCAGTGTGGGGAGACAGAGAAAGCGCTGAGGAATTCAGGTTGTTTGTTCCAATTTTGGCGCTAAAACAATGAGGAGCATTGGAACATAGGAATGGAGAGGGTACTGAGGTATTAAATTAGATGCTTCAACATCAGTTTTGGAGCAGCAAGGAGCATAAGGAAATCTATTTAGCTCATCAAGTGGTTCCAGCTTAGCTGCAAAATTCAACTCAAATTTTTTTTGAACTTCAGCACTGGTAACATCTGATTAATCAGATGTAGTAAGCTCAATTTCTTCTCTTGGATAATAAGCAAAGAAAACTGGAGTTAGAGCTGAGGCGCTTTGCTGTATCAAACCAATTTCATCCTTGAAAAATAGTAGTAGATTTATCCTGCTCACTCAGGAATTGTATTTGCTTCCTACAGTGAGAAACTGCCATAACAATTTGAGTATAAGCAGGTAAGTCTTTAGCTTCACTTCCTAATTTAAGGGCTACATTGTTAGCTTGCCGTCTGGCTTCAGTAATATCTTATTCAATCCTCTGGTAGATAGAAGTCCAATTAATAAATTTATCCCTGAGCTGAGAAAATCTTATCAATCAGTTTGCGAGCCAGGTAAGGAGATAATTCACTTAATCCAACAGTTCTTCATAAGATTGAGCATGGTCAATTAGATAAAAAAATGATGAATTTTGACTTATTGATTGAAACCTTTGGTGTACACTCTCTTTTTTTGCTAGTATTGTCATTTTGAAAGTATGTCTTTACCAGATAACCTTGGAAGGGACTCGCAGAAAGCACCAGTTTTGGATTTTTACTAAATTTAAAGGTCAGGTCCTTTAAAGCTACATAACTATTAGTCATATGTAGCTCCAGCGGAATCTCTTAGGGGTCTCTTTCTCCCTAAGGCAATCTATCAACAAAATCTGCGTCATTGAGGCAATCTCTGCTAACAAGAACAGGCAAAATCACTGTTAGTTCAACAGGCAATCTCTTGGCGGAAAAGAGTCATTGCCATGGAAAATCTATACTTAATGTGCAAAAAATCTCTAGATAAAACTAAGCAAAATAATGATAAAAGATATATTAGATCAAGCATAACTTTATCAAGAAATAAATGATATTTTAATTAGTACCAGAATAGAATAAAGGATAAAATAAATCAAAGGAAGGGTATATTCCAGATGATGAGAGATAGGTGTATACCACGTGTGAAGGTAGAAATATATTCGGGAATGTAGGAGGTAAAGTCACAGTAAGAAACTGGGTTGGAGTAGATCATTATTCATCTTTGAGTGCTGAACTGAGATAATAGTAACAGACTTACGTGTTTCCATTATCTGCCATAGGGAAGCTAAAAGATTGAAAGGTAGAATAGGTGACACAAAGCATAATATGTGAACTGATGTGGTAATGAGGTGGTTAGAGGAGTTAAACACAAAATACATTCTCTGGCCAAATATCAGGATGAATAGTTACTCATCTCAGGCATTCTTCCCTATCTTATCAGCTAGTGGAGAAAGAACAGGGTGACTTATCCCAGTTTTGTTTAACTGTGAATTTGGCGTTAATAACCATTTGATGCTAGGTAAATTTATGATTAATAAATTTAAGCCTTAAATTTTTCCGCTCAATAACACATTCAAGAAAACCAGAATTGATGAAGAGATAAACAACTCCGGAAAACCAACAAACAACAATCCACTAATGTCCTCAGCCTGACCTCCCACTGCTCCAAAATGGGGCCGTGGCAAAACCCCCTTAGCATCTTCAACCCAGCAGGGAAATGCTTTTAAACCAGATTGACCAGGCTCCCAATTTTTCAAATATATACATTCCCCCAAGGATCTCGCCCTCCACCTCGCATATTATCAAATGGTGACTCATAGCCCCATTGTGCTCCCTTGGAGCAAGATGCAATTTGACTTCTGGGTCAAATATGGAAACTTGTTCCCTTACAATGATAAAGAAATAATTGAGTTAGCCAAGTGCTTATGCAGCCTGCAGGCTTTATTGACTTCCGCCCCTACAAGGGGTACTTTGACCTCAGCTTCACTTGTGAAGCTGATACTACAATTGCAGTCAACATCCCCCTGGTGTTCCAGGAAACCCCCATACCAACCACTTGTACCCGGTTGCCTGATAACACCATTCTTGTAGTTCAATTTTCAGGCCTCCCCACCCATCTTCAACCAAAAAACTTTATACAACGAAATAATACCTGGGTTAGTATATGGCACTGACCTTATATAATAATTTGTTTTTCCCAATGTAGCCAACCGACTAGTGAGCCCTTGCACCTTCACAACCATATGCCCAATATCAACTGAAATTGCCATTTAGATTCCTCCTTGCACTGTTGTCCCATCTATCCCCAACCACCCTTTATGGGCCAGAGTAGATAAGGAGTGCACGATCTTTCCCATTTGCTTTGACCTGGACCACTCAAAGTGGCGCTGCCCACCATAACCCAAGATGGAGCCAACACGCTTGACTCTCCCCCACAATGCTCCCATAGCCAATATCAAAAGCCTTTTTGATTGGGGCACAATCCTCCTCCCCCTCCACCCAAAATGGTAGATGCAACTGCCACAGATTCAACCAATAAGGAACTAGAATGCCAAACCACCACTCCTACTCCAACTAAATCAGGAGCCAGCATGGACCCCAGTAAATTCAAAAAACCACCCAGCCACACAATCCATCTCACCCATATGCTGATCAACCTATCATCTTCAGCCAAAATCCTTATGATTTTGTGGAGGAAGTCAATGATATGGGAAATCCCATCCCCAACTTGGTCAAGGCCCCAGGCCTCAAAATGTACTTAAAGCAGATTATGCAGCTCAATTCCCAACTCGCTGCTATGCTCTATGCTCATATGTGGAAGAATTCCAAAGTGACCACCAACTCAACAAAGAGGCTGTTGCCTCCCCTGATTGTCACCCTCTGAAAGGCTGTAGCAAAATCAGTCACAGTCTTGGCCAAGGGGGTACCCGCACCTAACCCTTACCCATACAACAAATTCATAAGAAAAGAAAACCTCTGATTCCAACAAGTTGCCCATAAGGCAGTACAAAAAGGTGTGATGGTCACAAAATTTGGCCCCAAGACCCGCATTGCCAGCAACAACATTTCCAACTTTACCATGCTACCCAAAGTTTGCCTTAAGGCTGAAAAAGCCCTTTCCAAATATATCACAACCCTCCTCATAGCAAAATTTGAGCTTTCTGAGCCACTTTGCTACCTTGACCCCCATTTCAAGTATGCACCCATGCCCGTGCTCTCAGTGCTCTGCCATACACTGTCCAACACAGAGGAGGAAGATGAGCCTCCCAATCCTGAATCACCCCCAATATGGACCCATAGCGGTTTACTGCATCTGACCTAGTTGGTTAAACCTATTTTTTATTTTTTTTTATTTTTCAACTCAGTTTGAGTGATCCGTTCATCTCTTTCTGTTAATTTAAATTCTAGTGTAGTTTTTGCTCCTTGGAGCTCAGTAATTTCCATCCCCTAGTCAGCTTGCCTCATTCAAATAAAAAATTTAAGCCCTTAATTACAATAAATTAGCAATTTTTATATTGGTAGTAAATATAGGCCAAAATTGCCTAAATAAATAAATGTATTGCAAGCCCAAGATCAAGGCTTCAACCTACTAGGTTGAAGCCCAACAGTATGATTAGCCCACATGGTCCATGACATAATGTAACTTTTAAGAAAATTATGGGATATTTGTATTGTGCATAAACACCCTGCAGCGCCTTTTCAACCACCAATGTTAGACTAAAATAGGTTTCATAAAGCAGCAGCACAACTGCAACCTGTAATTATGATTATAATTGTCAGGTATACCAATATTTGCTCTCATGTAAAGAATATTGGAGCATTGTCCCTACCATTAGATTTTCTTTTCCAAACTACCTTTAGGCAATCATAGTAACACATAATTATATTATATATCATATTTGATACTAACACTTTTTTGGTAAAGAGTCCACATTTACATTACCCCTTTTATAGGCTTTAAGGGGTTACATTGAGTACAAATACTTCCCCACCCTATTTAACTATGAGTAAAGTCATCTTTACTTTTAAAATCATTTACTTAACTTTCTATTTGCCTATGGTTTTAATCTTGCCAAGATGAAAATATTACCTACAACTGATTAGTTACAATGGAAGGAGTTATAGCAAAGGGCTATCTTTATTCAATTTTTTTGGTTCCAAAAATATTCCATCTATTCCATTTTACACACGACAATACAAACCTTGGTTGTGTGCTTCAATATTTTAAAAAATTAAAAACTAGATATTATGATTAGAATTTTTCGCCCAAATTGATGGATCAATACAGTAAATATTACATATATCCAAGTGTATCTATATATCTAGTGTTACACAAAATCAGTAAATCAATGCGCCATTGGAAGAAGCGATTTGTGCTTCCCTTTCCACATGTGATACCCCTAACTCATGTGAGACATGCAATTTTCTTTGACAAGAAGTTTCACTTCTCATAAATACTTATCCCTAGATTTAATTCTTTTAAGATATTTTTATACTGATATATATAATTATTTTATTATAAAATATATAGTTTATCCCCTTGATATTTCAAATTAAGTAATATACCTTTTCCAACAAGAGGTAAGTTAAGGAAATTAGAAGATAAATTTTGGTTCCTCTATTAGGCAGCTGCAAAGTACTAAGCATACCATTCATGTCATATTGTGGGAACTTTGGGTTAGCATTATGTGAAAAACTCAACTAGCCACGATTCTTACACTAGCAATAACACTGTTAATTCATACTTTAAAAATTCTATGTTTTTATGCAGAATAGCAAATAAATGAGCAAAATTACTACCATCAAATATCAAGGATGGCATTTAATATAACCAAACTGTCTTTCATCATAAGGCGGTGTAAACTTTCTAGTTTTCTGTGAAGGTTCTGACTCTGATGTAATAATATAGAAGATTAAAAATTGTAGGTTAACAATCATCCAGTCAATTCTTCTGCAAAAGCGGTTCCAATACAACTCAGGTATCCATTTACTGAATTAATGAGAGAATAGTTTAGAAAATATAATCTTATAGACTTCATTGATAAATATATGTTATAGTAACAATTCAGAAGTTGATTTATAATTTGCTTTTATTTAATAAGTTAAAAGGGTTTATAGGAAGACGGCACTCAACCATTTAGTTGGAACCTTTTTTGCATTCATCATTAATAAATTTACCCTAAAGAATCATATCAATGATGCTTTAAATTCTTTGGTTATCCATCCATCTAGTCAACGCTCATCATTGAATAGATTATAATCCTTCCTAGGTTGGCTCCCAAAATAACGCATTCCATCATCATAACCCAACCTCAATAGATTAGCCTCTACAAATTTGTCTGACATATGAGCCTTTGCTCTCCAGGAAGGAATATTAGGGAGCAGAGTATTTTTTCTTAATCTCTGAGACCAATTTTGGCAAAGATCAGGCTACTTTTTTAATATCAGCCATAATAACTCAACAGTAAAACACATGATATAGTTTACTAGTTTGGACAAAATCTAGGTGCTGATGAGACTAAACCTATCACCTGACCCAATTGATCAACATGATAAGTGATATGATAAACTACACGCTATGTTGTTACCCAAAACTAAATATAATATGATATTTTGAGTTGCGCATATTAGAAAGAAAATACGCCATCAGAAAAATCAGAATCTTCCATTCTATTAATCCTTGATCTATATATATTCCTTTTTAAATAATTTCTAGACTGAATAGTATATAACATATTTTATTATAAGATAAAAGAGTCCATAACCAAAATTTATTTTAATTAATATTTCCTTTCCAAATGATAGTTCTTCCAGTAGACTTTGTAGGATGACTTTGGCCCTCCTCTCTTAGAAAGCTACAAAGTATTAAGCCTACCATGCTGTCATACTGTTGGAATTCTGGGTAAGCACCAAGTGATCTAGCTATCATAACCAGAATTCCAACAGAGTTATTGACTGTACTTGGGAAACGGAATGATTGACCATTTACAGTAGGGCATTTCAACCAGTTTGAACTACTAGTTACTGACGTAACAAGCGCTACTAACATGTAAATTGTTCCAACTACCATTATCAAATATTATTTTATCAAAACTTATCTAAATAAAATAGAGTTGTTTATTAAGTTTCCTTACATTTTTAGGGATCATCTCTGACAAACTATTAATATGAGTTAGTATCAAAGATGAATCCCAGTGATAACCCTCTTTTAATGATTCATCAGTGAATAACTCCAATGAATATTTATTCAATATCAATAACTCTCATATCATTGAGATTAATCTTCATATGCCAACCACAATAGGACAAGACAGAATGGATAGAAATATGATAATAGGGTCAGACGAAAATGCCAATAGATGAATTCCCCAAAATTACAAATAAATGTATTTACTGTAATATATAACTAGTAGCATACTTGCCTTACATAAAGAATTAGTCTGAAGGTGAATCAAAAAAATGAGGGAAATTAAATGTAAATAATGAGTGGTAAAACTATCTGGGGTTTTTTAAAGATGTCCAACACTCCAATTTTTGTTTTAAAAGATATCAAACTTTTACATTTGCTGAAGGGAAAGACATGATACAAGACTTCAGTGTTTGAACCTCTATGAGATATTGTAACTATCCAACCTTATTTATTTGAGGCAAGTCAACCAGGAGATGGAAATAAATAAAGGCTCAAAAAGCAATAATACTAAAATAAAATAGTATTAAGCCAAAAAATTTGGAATAATACTGAATCAAAAGTAAAATAATAACATATGAAAGCCCTGACCCAGGAAGGGCGCAGCAAAATACTTATCTGATCATGGCAGTGGGAGGAAGATAGAAAGACTATCTATTGGCACTCTTGTCTCATACTAGGGTGCAGGACAAGGCAAGGAGCAAGGTCGTGGGGGAGTCTATCAAGTGAGAGTTGAGGGAATTGAGGCCTGGGGTTTTACATGTAATTCCTAAATATAAGAGGGCCTCGAGGTACTCATCAAGGTTATGTTTGGCCTTGATGTAGGCGTTAGGGGAGCATAACAGATTCCACAATATTAGTGCAGGTTATTCTAGGTTTTATACTAAATTCACATGCCACAGTGACATTCTGTACTACTTCATTGGTTTGATGGTGAAGGGTGAAAATTTTGTGCTAAAAGGAAAGGGGGAACTTTAATGTGAAGAGAGGGGACATTCCATTCATTATCAATGTTCATGATTTTGTGTTAGTTTTGGGGGGAAATAACTCTTAGGAGAGGAAGCTTCTGGTATGGTGAGCTGGAGGCCATTTTTGAATGGCTCATTGTATGTTTATAAGGGATTATTGGCGAGGAAGAAATGGGTATTAAAAAAAACAAGGACATATGAACTAGTGTGATTAAGGGTTGTAATCTCAATGGTAAAACATTTCTAAAAGACGAAGCACTAGCAGAAATCTCATTGTGTCACAAATTTTAGTCTCAACTGGCGAGATTTCACAGGTCTAATCGGCACTAAAGCAGGATATACTGTATGAGGACAGTATACCTAAAAAATAAATATAGAGCTCGCTATGAAAATAAGCTTTTATAGGGATATTTTTATTATTTGGTAGAGTCACACTACTTCCCAGGTCAGTAACATAACTAGATTCTTCTTACACTGGCAGAGTCACACTTCAGGTTGATCTTTCTGCTATTTTCTACACTGGCAGAGTTGCACTGCTGGCTTATATTTCCGTTGTTTTTACACCAACGGAGTCTCGCTACTGTTTTACATCTAAAGGTTTGTTGATGCGTTTTTTACTATATCAAATAGGCCAAACAATTTATACCCTGCCTCTACTCAATTAGCTTTCATTCCAGCTCTTGAACCTTCTAGAGTTTTTCCCTTCAGGTCCACCAATAGCCTGTGGATTGAGCACGCTGAAACTTGATGTTCAGCTGTCTAAGTTTGGGCACATTTTATGGTATTCTGTTCAACCTCAGTAGCATCTTGGTAATCATCTGTTCAACTTTGATAGCAATTTTAGAGTTTTATCAACAGGAATATTAAGGAAAAATCCAATGAGATCAAATTTATAAATTTTGACTGAGATATATGAGATTAATCTGGTGGAATGGCTTAACAATTTGACTGATAATTTAAGAACCGTTTTGAAGAACAGGCCATTCAGTCAATGAGCAGATATAATTTGTTTACCAAAAATTAGCATCATAAAGTGAATTAAATGCTTAACTTTGTTCAGGAAAAAATACTTGCAAGATATCTGTCATCAGACCAATTGGAACTTGTTCTCAATATAGTGTTATAATCTAGTAGATTAATGAATGCTTGTTTGGGTGAGATGAATGCTAACAAAATACCAAACGTTAGATTTATAGAAATTAATCTGCCATGCATTGATATTTGGGCAAGTTTTAGCAGATTATTACTACTGAGATATAAACCTAAAATGATTAGTAATATATATAAGATGGAATATTAATGGGAATAAATCTGCCAGGCAACATTTAAGTTTGGGACTAGGGTAAGGAATTCTCTAAATAGATGTGGTTATTTGGGTCTAAAATGGTTAACATAGTATAAGATGGCGATAAGTGTGAGGAGGGTAGCGGTGAGATCTAAAGGGAATAAGGGATTATGGCTGAAGTCGATATTTATGGTTGGTCAAAACCCAAATATAAAACATTTCATGACAACCAACCAAAAATTCCTTTTTAATCCATATCAAAGTGATAATAATAATAAGGAGCTAGATGAAACATTGTCATTCCTGGCTAAAATGGGCTCAAACCTGCTATGGCATTTAGTATCCACCTTAGTTTGTTGTTTCAGAGTTGTGCAACTACATCCTTTCAAGAGAAAAACAGGTTGATCATATTCAGTTATTTTACAATAATAAACTGCTGATTATGGTTCACTAATTAGTCTTCAGAAAAAGGCTAGTCCAGAGTGGGCAACTATGAAAGGTTTGGCCGTTAATTGGAAGCTAAGATGCCTCTCAATTTGCTGAGGCGTTTGTGGGTTGCAAGTATTAGGATTCTTACTGGCTGTTGTATAAAAAGCTGCAGAAACTATCTTGGGGGAAGAGGAGGGAGGATCAAACACTATAAAAAATGTCAGGTGTTACGTCACAGCGTTCATGGGAGAGGGTGGGCTCAGAAACTGTGGATATAGTGAGTATGTATCAATGAAAATTTTAGGATGCCATAATACTGGTTGGTATATATAAGATTTCCCAGGCAGCTAGGATGACGCAACCTGAATTATTCATATTTGCTTATATCCTATTTAAAGGAGTAAATGACAAAGGTAAATCGAAATATCAGAGAAACTAAGATGAAAATGACGTAAAATTAAAAGAATAAAAAAATCATTTATATAAAGGAAAATCTTTAGAGAACTGTTTACTTTAAAGGAAGTTTTCAAAAAATAAAGTACAAAAAGAAAAGCCAGCCTTTTACAAAAAATTTTCTTAATGTAGGTACTGTTTTAAGATATAGCTAAAGCTATCAACTCTTTAAAACTGCAAGCAAATTTTTTGAATTACAAAGGTTTTCATTAATTGATACATCATGTTTATAAAATTTTAATTTCCTATTTACCAAAATATTTTCTAAAGGTTTTTCATCATTCTTCCTTGGGTTATATGGTATATTTTAGGGAGCAAATTGTGACAGTAAAGGGCACTCACACTTTAAGTGTTACAACTCAAATCAGGATGGCATATAGCCTGCACACCCTCCATGTGGGTCTAGAATGAATGGTCTGTGGCAGAGGGGACAATGCATGAGAGGACCACAAGGAGTGTTTCTTTGTTGTGAGGGAAGATTGATGCAAAGGCATGAGGCTCAGAGAGGTAAGTGGCACTATTGGGGGCCATAATCTCAGGTAAGGGTAAAGCTTTATGTAGGGAATCTGACTATAAGCTCCTTGTGGAGCACGTCTAGGGGAAGGTGGATGCAATACTAAAATTTGAATCACTAGATTGGCGTCCATGGACAACCAGGTGTGAGTTGTGGGGAGGGGGTGCCCTGGAAGACCAAAGGCACAATTGCCACAACCGCAACATTGGCTTCACAGGAGAATATGAAATCAAAGTACCACTTGAATGATCAGAAGTTGATAAATTCAAACGGATTGCATACCCACCTGAGCCAGCTAAATGATGAATGCATAAGTATAGAGGAAGAGCTTCCTGTATCTGATATGAACGCCAAACTTCATGTTTCTATAGTGAGCATCAGTGTTATGGAGAGTACTGATAATAATAGGACCATCTTGGAACTCTGGGTGAGAGAATCTATTCACCAACCAGAATACCTCAGGTGCAGCCATCCATATTGATAGATGTAACAAGAAGAAGGCCGCTATGAGGGCTAGCCAGTTATACCAAGATTGTTAATCATCACCACTAGATATCCAGAGGAACTCTTAAATTTACAAGTAAACTTGGTTTTTAATATTTTTACTAAACTAAAATTGTGGAAATTAAAAATGAAGTGACTGCACTACAAATAGGGGACCACTGCTTATATACTCACTAAATAAAGAACTAGAACCAAGCACACTACAGTTAAGAATATTTTGCATTTTGGTTCTGGTAAATTTTAACATTATAAATGATTGCCAAAGCTAACTCATATCTGACCTGGCCAGTTAAATTGAGATCAAATTTTCTAGAAAGAATATTTTTCCACCATGATCATGAATGGTGCAATGATGCAATGCCTTCAAAAGACAGCAGGTTGCGCCCATGCCCAGACCACATATGGCCAGCTCCATTGGGGTAAGGAAAGGGTTTACCACGTCCATACCTGTTAAATGGGCTTGGTTGTACTATTTCTGGGAAAATGGCAGAGGGGATCTTTGAGCTCAAAACTAACTTGATCAATTTATCTTTGGTGGAATTTGACTTGACTTTCCTGGCGAAACATTAACCAGCAGTGGGACCCTCTTGGGGACAATTGCCGCCATTCATACTGGCAATGGCTTCTGGCCACCTTCACTTCCCAAAACGCCCTACAATTTCCCCCATCTTACTTGGTGGTGAATGAGGAGGCAGCACAATTTTGAGAGGGTACAGTGTTACCCATCTCTCATACACCACATGTGCAAGTCACCATGGATGACAAGAGGGACAGCTGCTTGCTTTTGCCCCTTCTTGGTTCTGAATGAGAATACCTCTTGATTAAGCTGCAAGGGTGTTCCCCAAGGCTTACATCACCCTTACCTTGTTGAACTGTGGGAACTTCCCCACCAGTAACCTAAGCCAGCATGACATTTCTGTGCGCCTTGTGCAACTTTATTGTCAATATGGCAGCAACTTTCTGAGGGGGCTGGGGATCATCTAGATGAGAGAAGTGGAAGGCCTCCACCAACTCGTGGCTATCAGTGCACATACAGGCACTCACCCAGCTGTTTTTGTAGAAAGGTTATCCTTCCAGAACATCATGTATTGCACCAAGCGATGCAATTTCTGCAATTCCAGAATGTCATCCACCTTTACTTCTGATGATCTCTCAATCACCACTGGCTCTGATTAAGCAGGCGCCATCCCTTTAGATAAAGACAACTGAGAAGCATAGAATACTGGGTGCTGCTTCCACTGAGCAGTAAGTGCTAGCCAGAAGGCCCAGTTTGCTAAATCCTCTTCCACCATGTGAGCATCAAAACGCTTGATTGAAATATTTCACAAAGGGACCTTCCGGAGCAGGTGTTATGTATCAAGAATCATTTGTGACCCCACCATAATCTTAAGAGTTAAAAAGCGTTTAAGATCCACAAAGTTCTTTTATCACCCTTCACCTTTATCAGGCGCTTCCAAACCAGAGATTGGGTACTCCATATCCATCGCAGCTTCTCATCCACAGCAGGTATTCTGGGCGGGCAAGGACTAATAAGGAATGAGGAGTTATACCCCAGGTTAGCTTTGTAGGAGAGAACTCCATTGGAAAATGAGTGGCATTGTTGTATGCTATTTGCGACGTGGGAATATTAGTGGCCCAGATATCAAGCGCACTAAAAGCATAGCAGTGAAGGTACTGTTTAAGAATCTTGCTAACCCGTTCTTTGTGCCCATCTGATTGAGGATGGTACGCCGTGGACTGGCAGGGCTTGATCTTCAACATAGCCAACATAGCAGTCCAAAACTGAGTCTTAAACTGAAGCCCAAAATTGCTTACACCTCCAGGGTATGATGAACATTGAGAATACATGGTGGAAAAAAAGTTAGGCTGACTCTTTGGAGGTAATAGTGGACATACAAAAATAGACAGGAAAAATTTCGTAAATTAGTCCATGACCCCCATAATCACACGAACCAATTGGAACAAGGAAGCTCAACAATGAAGTTAAAGAATACTGAGGTCCACGGACCCTGAGCCTGCTGCAAAGGATGCAGGAGACCATTCTGACCCAATTGATATGACCTAGCGTGCACACATGTCATAAAATTGGTGATCTACTCTAGCACCTCCTTGGAGATGCCCAGCCAGTTGAATGTTCACTTGATCAGAACAAAGCAAATTTTGTGTCTGAGGTACTGTTGGGATTTTTGCCCATATTCCCGGCCTGCTAGATTACCTGGTGTTGCTAGGGGAAAGTTCCCTAAAGTGAAGTGAATCAGAAATTGGTTGGCCCAAACCTTGGAGGAACTACATTTGGGGGATTTTGGGATATTCGCCTGTTCATATCCATTGGTGATTGATCCGGATGAATATCTAATATCTCATTGGGTTGAGTGGCCAATGAAATAGGGGCATTTAACAGTGATTAACTATCAAGTGTACTGATTGTGATCAGTCAGGTTTCATCACTGACTGATTGAGAACGAATGGTGAGTTGTGAGACGAGTGAGCCACCTGCAACTAGCAAAATTGATTGCTTAGTAAAGTGACCTGCCATAATGGGTAATAAGTCCCATTACCTAAGCAGGTCGCTAGCCAATTATGGTTGGTTTGCTTGGATCTAGAGGAAAACATTAGGGACACTTTTTCTGACTCTTTTTATTTGAGGTCTCGAGATGTCCAATGATGGAATCCTAGCCAGGATGGAGAAGACCATCGCTGGTGAGATGAGGAAGGGTGATTCAATGGCAACGGCTGTCATTTCATTAAAGAGGTGTCAACTGAGGGTTAGACGACCAAATCCCCTACTATATATAATTCCCTAGGGTTCACTATAATAAAAAACACTATTACTACAAACACTATTAGTTTAATTTGGATTTGGTTATAGTTAGACTATCAGAATCCAGTGTGAAGTTCCATCTCAAGGATATTATTGCAGAAGGCAATAATTAGAAGACTCTCAGAGAGAAGAGTAGAGATCTGAGCGGGGATCTAGAGACAAAGGGAACCACAAATCAGGAATAGCTGCCAACTGTGTGTTGGCCAAAGGAAACTGTCATCAGAGGATCTTGACGACGATCAAGTGGACAGTAATATAGGGAACAAATCCCTATGATATGGCTTATCAAATATTTAATTGGAAGTACTGGCTGAAGCGTTGGCCTGATAATAGTTCTTACTCAACTATGGATAATAGTCTCCATACTACTATTGGATAATATATTCTTTACAACACAAGGTGCACGAGGAAACTGAACCTGTGCAGTAAAAAGGTTACTGGGTTGACAACCAATAATCAAATCCTTAGTAAATTTTTACAAGTTGGTGCTCACTACAGGGGTAGTTGAGTAGAAGAATCTATCAATAATGTCATATAAAGAAGAAATGCGCAAGTTGTGGACTAAGATCGCCATAGTGAATCAGAATGCCTTAAACTCAGCGGACCATCAGGAGTTCACGGCCTTGGAAGAGCAAGTAACCAAGGTGGAGGAAGGAGTTGAAAACGTAGCCAACTTTGGGAACGAGTTACTCAGCAAAGTAAACTCGTTAAAGAGGAAAGAAGGAGACCTTGTTTGAGAAGTCCTATTCCTGAAAACAGAGCGTGAAGCGGATCGCATTAATTTGAGAAAGTTTGGTGTGGACATTGAGAAATTGATGAAAGAAGTAGAGGATTTGAAAGCCTACAGTTGTGCATGTGAGCCTGATATGGCCAGTGATGCCAAAGAGGGAAGTCATCAAATGATACTTGGGAAGACAAATACCCCAAGAAATATGCTGCCCACATTCAATGCTATTTCAGAGATGATGCCCAAAGCCACTCCACAAATGAGCCGAGTAGCCAAACTAAGAGAATCAGTCCAAAATGAACCAGAGGAGTTTAGAGCAACACCTAAATTTCCCACATTCCATCAGGATAACGCCCCAGAATTTTATCAACTTATTTGACATGACCATGAACAGATATGGGGACCGTCAAAAGGCGTTGACAGTCATGAACTGTTTGGACACTGACTGCCAGAACCTAGTGTTACCCCACTTGGAGGGGGACAGCTGGACATATGCCGAGGCTAAGGCAGCCATAATGAAGGAGTTCAGGAGCCCAACCCATATGTCAAAACGCAAGCAAGAATTTATGGGAACTCAATTCCATAAAGACAAGGCTCTTGCAAGCTTCGCGGATCAGTTTTACCAGGAGTCGCAGATCCTGGCTGGAGCAAAAGTGTTAGACGACTTTGATGCAAGAATCGCTTTGCAAGTGGCCCTTCAGCCCTATTATGATTTGCATCAAATGATGTCTACTGTATTTGCGACTGAGATAACTACCTTGAAAATGGTAGATAACCTGAAGATTTTGGGAGCAATTCTCGATGCCTCAAATAGAAGCTTCAAGTCCAATATGGTCTGAAATCCAAATCCCACGAAGGGAAGCAAAGGAGCAAAGGAGACTTTTAACTGAACTGTTCCAGGAAATAAGCCCAAGGATTTCATATGGTTAAATAAGAAAGAGAAGGTCTACTTCCAGTGTGGCAGGAAAGGACACTTCGCCACACACTGCAAAAAGCTGAAGGATCAAATTAACGTGGTCCAGGCTAAAGAGACAGCAGTAGCCAAAGATTCGGGAAAAGGTCCCGCTGCCTAGATAAAAAACAGTCTAGAGTGGCAGAGAAACCTGTTACTACTAATATCATGTATGAAGAGATAGACATTAGCAATCTGATCATAGACAACGATCAGGATCAGCTATACCAAGTGGTCAACATGAATATAAATGCCGTGACCAGAGCTGGGGCAAAGAAGATTGACCCCAAGATAGTTTAGGAAGTTGCCTGGCCGTACGCCCAATAACTGGTGGAGAAGATTCAGACCGCCAAGAATCCTGATAAGTTAGAAGATGTTCAATTAGGAGAAGCGAAGTATTTCTCTGTGATGGACCTAATATCAGGATATTGGCAGATTGACTTTCCAGAAGAAGATCAAGAAAAATGTGCATTTACACCGCACAGGGGTTATACCAGCCAATGAGGATGCCCCGGGGTCTTTGCAATGCGCCTGAAACGTTTCAGAGGGCCATGGACGCGATATTGAGAGACCTGAAGTTGTTGTGCATCCTGGTATTTCTGGATGATATCAATGTGTTCAGTAGAACGTTTACTGATCACCTCCATAACTTGGAAGAAGTTTTTAAGAGACTGTACGTGGCTAACCTGAAGATCAAGCCAAGGAAGTGCCACTTCTTCAAGAAGGAGCTGGAATACCTGGGATTTGTGATTAACGCAAATGGATTACAGCTGCAACCCCAGAAGATAGTAGCTATTGAGCGCATGGCTGTGCTGAAGAGTGTCCAAGACATCCAAGTATTTCTTGGGATGGTCGGATATTACAGAAGATTCATTTAGGACTTCGCCTGAATAGCTGAGCCTTTGTTTTATTTATTAAAGGATCAGAAAAAAGGATCCATATGGAATGTTGAGGCCCAGGACTCCTTCGAAGAGTTATGCCAGTATTTGATAAATTCGCCAATTTTGAAATATCTGAATTTTGATCAGGAGTTTATCATTCAAACCAATGCTTTGTTGATGGCAATTGGCACCATACTGAGCTAAGTAGATGAACTTGGGGATGAACATCTGTTGGCATATGTGAACTGGACACTCTCAGCTGCTGAGGGGAATTACACTGTGACTGAGTGTGAATGCCTTGTGGTCATTTATGCCTGTAAGCAGTTTCAGGTGTATGTCTATGGAACACACTTTAAAGTGGTGATGTAACACTCTTCATTGCGTTGGCTGCACAATCTATATGAACCTGAAGGATGACTGGCCCGATGGGCACTTAAGCTTCAGGATTATATTTATGAGATAGTCCACCAAGCGGGGGCTTCTCACCAGAACGCGGATGGCTTATTGTGGTTACCAATAGTCCAGTTGGTATACCCGCAAGCAGATGAGCTATTCCAGAGAATGGTCAAAGGAAGAATCGAGGACAAGCCTCAGAAAACCCAAGGTGCACTTCGAAAAGCGATGGAAAACACCAAGACTATGGATGGACAATTATTCAAGATGATAAATGGGAAATGGATATTATTCCCGAAAATCATCGAAAAGAGCAGCAATAATCCAAGCAGCTCATAAGGTTGTTGGGCACAAAGACCTGAGAAAAACAACATACCATATTCGCCAGTATTAATACTGGGAATCATAAAATATGATGTCGCGGATCATCTGGATTGTTGCGTGGAATGCCAACTGCATAAACCACACAAGAATACAACTAAATACTGACTAGTCTGACCTGGATTTGCATGGTACATGGTGTCTATCGACGTGATGGGACTGCTGGCGATGAGCACAGGAGGAGTCAAGTACATCATAGTAGCCATTACCCCCTCTGACGAAATGGGTTGAAACAAAAGCCCTAACAAGAGTTGATGCTACCAGTACTGCGAGATTCATCATGGATCAAGTAGTATACTAGCATGGATGTCCACAAGTCCTACTGAGCAACAATGGGACCAACTTCACGTCTCATGTGATCCTGAGGCTAAATGGAATAATGGGGATCTGAGGAGTCATATCAGTACCATACCAGCTGGAGATGAAAGGACTGGTAGAACGGGTCAATGGGATGCTGGCTGCGATGCTGAGGAAGCTAGTTGCAGGGAGAACTTCTGCGTGGGGAACGTACCTGAGTTTGGTGACATTTGCCTACAACATTAGTCATCATACGGCGATGGGAAAGATGCCATTCAAATTATTATATGGAAGGAAGGCCACATTGCCGCCAATATTATATTCAGTAGTAGAACCTACGTCAGGGATGAGTACAAAACAATACCTGAACTGACTGATGAGTATCCTAATCAATATGCAATTGCAAGCATTTGATATGACCTTAAAGAAAAGGATATGAGCAAAATCAATGGATGATAAGAACCAACTGGCATTAGGAGAATATTGAATAGGAGAAAAAGTCGCCTATTGTGATATGCATGGTTTTGGATGAAGAAGCAAATTGGATGCATTGTGGTCAGGCCTGTTTGAAGTAATTGCCAAGACAGTGACTGATGCTTACTCCATCAAGAATCTCTTGGATGGAAGAGTAGTAAATCAAGTCCATGCTAAGTATTTAAAGCGTTGGATCAAAGAAAAAAAAATAAAAGAGTTCCTGAAGGACCAATGAACCATTAAGTTGGTCATGTCCTGATGATCAGGTTAAGTCCGAAAAAAGGACCTCTGAACCAATCTAGATGGTTAAGTCTGAAAAAAGAACCTCTAAACCATAGAAAACTGGTAGGTTTAAGTGCCCAGGACCCAGATTGGGGGAAAAGATGGACCTCTGAACCAAAACAAAGTCAAGTCCCATAGGAAAAAAAGAGAATAAAAATAAAAAATGATAAAAGATATTGTAAAAAGGAGATTTTTAAGTGCATAGAAAAAAAGATGATATATTTTTTATAATTTTTATTTTTATTGGTCATCCTCAGTATGGGGATGATTCCGCCTATGTTGCCTTTTGGGGGAGGGAGGATAATCGTGGTAGGAAGAAATAGCCTATTGAAATTGATATGCAATCAGACACTTGTAAGGGCAAGACCTACATGAAACCACATTCATTGAGTGGATGCCGATCCCTGAGAAAACGCGACTAGGGGAAGGGAAATTGATATGTTGGAAGAAGCCAATTGTAAAACCCCGGAGCAGGGAGGAAATAGCAATAAAGGAAGAGGCAATTGGTGAATAACCCTGAGTAATCCCAATAAGGCACCAGTGCCAGAATATTTGTCTTAAGCGCCTGCTGATGTGCTTCATCAAGAACACCAGACATGTGAGCTGGCAGTGAAGAAGGAATACTTGATGGGGGTTATCAAAATAATGCCCCCAATTAATGCCATCAATGGAAGATAGCAATGAGAAGCTCTGGAGAATAGGTAGTTGTGTAAAGAGCGGATTGCATCTTGCAAACGATGACTATGGGCTTCACAGAAGCTAAAGCAGAATGACTGATGGAAGCCAGGTGAGGCTGTAAGTTTTGTTGACCAACTTTGAAGAACTTGGCCAGCAAAGCGGAGAGCATAAGCAGCAGTATCCCAATCCATAAGGTTGTCCAGATCATAGGGATTCAGCACTAATGTCAACGCCTTGGTAACTTGGGCCCAGAGTTCAGCGTAGGGGAGCTCAAAGTGTATGCTGTTCCTGATTGAAAGCTCAAAACCAGCACAGCGGGTTTGTAGAATTGGCTGAGTTGGAAGAGGAACTCAGGGAGAAAGTCTGACCCAGCCAAGAATGAATGATCTAAAGCAACTGGCATGATCTCCAGAGCATTGACAATGATGTTCAGAGCATCAGTGAAAGGAGCCGAATCCAGGAGGGTTTTGAAGTCCAACTCGGGGATCTACTGTAAGGGAAGAGTCAGCTGAGAGTTGTTTGAAATGATGGCAAGCCTGGTTTTAGAGGGATTGGTTACCATTTCCAGTAATTCCACGGAAGGACTAGCTGCTTGCACCAGACTAGGCGTATGAATCCTGGAAGGACCATATAAGAGTTTCATCGAGCATCCTGACTCATCTGCTGGAAGAGGTGGAGGTCCGGATCTGACAAACTGTTAAGAAGTTGCTGGTAGCGGGATTCTGAGTTTGACATATGAGCAGGACTAGAGGGGGGATGTCGAACTTATATAGAAGTTGACATTATGCACTCTATAATCCATTAGGATCCAATTTTGTGAAAATTAATATCAAAACTAATGAGATAAGCTTTCTGAGGGAAGAATTAAGAATGAATTACTGCTAAGAGGTTATGAGTGAAATAGTAAGGCGAACAGAAATAAGTATTCTTAATCAAGTCACAAAATGGACATTGATGGCAAGAGTCTCCTGTCTATGATGAGGAGAAAATCAGGAATACAAGGACGCCAGACCAAGAATACTGAATATGACAGCGGGTCATATACCCTGATGGG
The DNA here is from genome assembly GCA_022478985.1 of Massospora cicadina. NCBI lineage: Eukaryota > Fungi > Entomophthoromycota > Entomophthoromycetes > Entomophthorales > Entomophthoraceae > Massospora > Massospora cicadina. Next base: position 15,991 of record JAKSZP010005395.1, on the reverse strand, counting down.
GGAAAACTGGATCCCAGAAATAATATCGTCACAAGTAAATCAATCATCCTGGCACAACAAGAGGTCATGGGGACCGCGCTCTGAGTAGGCGCTAGTGAGGAGGAAGAGGAGGAATGCCATATGCTGAAGGTCATCCCGAGCAGCATTGAGTACTTATGAGTGTACTCCGCCTGAACCAATGAAGTATTTGACCAGGTGTCCAAAGTGGTGTTCCCATGCCCCAGTCCTTTTTTCGCTAAAATCTAAGCAAGAGGGGGGGATGTGTTGGGATTTTTGCCCATATTCCCATCCTGCTAGATTACCTGGTGTCTCTAGGGGAAAATTCCCTAAAGTGAAGTGAATCAGAAATTGGTTGGCCTGAATTTTGGAGGAACTATGTTTGGGGGATTTTGGGATATTCGCCTGGTTGTATCTGTCGGGGATTGATCTAGATGATTATCTAATATCTCATCAGGTGGAGTGGCCAAAGAAATAGGGGCATTTGATAGTGATTAACTATCAGGTGTACTGATTGGGATCGGTCAGGTTTCATCACCAACTGATTGGGAATGAATGGTGAGTTGTGAGACGAGTGAGGCCACCTGCAACTAGCAAAATTGATTGCGTAGTAAAGTGACCTGCCATAATGGGTAAAAAGTCCCATTACCTAAGCAGGTCGCTAGCCAATTATGGTTGGTTTGCTTGAATCTAGAGGAAAACATTAGGGACACTTTTTCTGACTCTTTTTATTTGAGGTCTCGAGATGTCCAATGATGGAATCCTAGCCAGGATGGAGAAGACCATCGCTGCTGAGATGAGGAAGGGTGATATAATGGCAACGGCTGCCATTTCATTAAAGAGGTGTCAACTGATGGTTAGACGACCAAATCCCCTACTATATAATTCCCTAGGGTCACTATAATAAAAAACACTATTACTACAAACATTATTAGTTTTATTGTAGATTCGGTTATAGTTGAACTATCAGCATCCAGTGTGAAGTTCCATCTCAAGGATACTATTGCAGAAGGCAATAATTAGAAGAATCTCAGAGAGAAGAGTAGAGATCTGAGCGGGGATCTAGAGACAAAGGGAACCACAAATCAGGGATAGCTGTTAACTTTGTGTTGGGCCAAAGGAGACTGTCATCAGAGGATCTTGACGAAGATCAAGTGGACAGTAATAGAGGGAACAAATCCCTATGAGTATGGCTTATCAAGTATTTAATCAGAAGTACTGGCTGAAGCATGGGCCTGATAATAGTTCTAACTCAATTACGGATAATAGTCTCCATATCATTATCAGATAATATATTTTCTAAAATGCAAGGTGCACAAGGAAACTGAACCTGTGCAGTAAAAAGGTTACTGGGTTGACAACCAATAAATCAGCTCCTTAGTAAATTTTTACAGGTACCCACTGCCAGATGATCATGGTGAGTTGAGATTATCCCCTCCCAGAATTGGGGAGACACCCAAAATCATCCCTGGAACATAAGCTGCCCCTCCACCACTGAATAATGAGTACGTTTGGAAATGGTGCACCCAACAGATTCAACAGCTTCAACCTCTCCATGCAGTTGGTCTGACCTACCAGAACCTGAGATACCAATGACACATCCAGCGCCCAGTCAGCCTTAAAAACTGTGATAGGAGTGATGGTGAGAATCTGAGCAGAAGGAATCACCGTTGTCAAGTCTTGCATCTCCTCCTCCATCATACTCAGGGAAGAACTGCACTTCAACATATAAGGGAAACTATTTAACGCCTCCTTCAAAAACTCATACTTAAAATTAATGCTGCACAAGTTATTTTAACGTCCATGCCTACTGGTGCACAAACTTCTGGGGGTTTCAGAATTACTCAGTGCCTGATGATCCATCTGCACAATCATTTGGTGTGTCGCCCCCCTGTAGAAAGTACCATCAATGAGTAAGTGACCACACTACAGCTGCCAACGTTTAATTATAAATGGTTTAAGGCTTCTCAGATGAAGTGAACTTGCATGAAAAGTATGTGAACATGTGTTTTACCCCATCATGAACTTGAAGCAGCACTGCACCTATGGTGGTCGATGAGGCGTCACATGTTATGATAAAAGGATTGGTGGGTTTAAACGTTAGAGAATAGGTGGTGCCATGAACACCTCCTTGATGGCTTCAAACGCCGTTGTTACCCCTCCATTAATTGGAATGGAATATTTTTTCCCATCTAGGGATGCAGTGAGGCGGCCAGATGTGAAAGGGCAGCAGAGAATTTTTTATCAATATGGTTGTACCTAAGAAACTCCATAACTGCATCTAAGTGGTAGGGGTGGGCTATGTTAGGACTGCCTCAATCTTGCTGGGTGGAATCACGTAGCCATTCTTCAGGACCAAGTTACCTATGAAGGTAACCTCCTCCATGAAGAACTTGCACTTGGAGGGGTTTGCGTTGAGGTTGGCCTTGTGCAATGAATTCAGCACCACCTTCAGGTCCTTCTAATGCTGCTTGGTAGTGGGGAAATGCATGAGAATATCATCAATAAATTTTACCACACAATTGAACTGAAGGTCACTAAGCACCTCATTAATCATCCACTGGAATGTGGCTGGGGAATCCTTCAAGTCAAAAGGCATCATCTGGAGCTGGAAGATCCTTCTCCTGGTATAGACCGCTGTAAGCACTCCCGGCCTTCTGCCACCCAAATCTGGTTGAACTCATTCACAAGATCAAGCTTAAAAACCCGAGATTTTGAAATTTTCTGACTAATTTTCTGCTTTAGGGGAAAGGGTAGGGATTGTGAACTTTAATATTCTGTAAATGCCCAAGATCCATGAAGAAGTGCAACGCGCCATCAGCATTCTGAGTAAGAACTATTGGAGAAGCAATTGCCGAGGTGGCTATAAACACCCAGGCCTTTACAAGAATGTCATTTAACCACACCTCCAGTGCGCTGTCTTCCTGCTATATATAAGGGTACAGGGGACAACTGACGTTGATTTTATTTAATGTCAGAAAGAAGGCTAGATTATATTTGAAAGTGGGAGGGTAGATGGTTGGACTTTTCCATAAAGAAAATATCTTGGTATCAGGCTAATTTAGAAGGGAAACCCGCTGGCAGCGCTATGGGGAAGGAGTTGAAACAAATAACCCCACCACTATAGCAGGGGAGAAAGTATTGATGAGGAGAAATTCACCTCGCATGTACAGATTCACAAATGACAAATTGTTGGGCTCCAGGTCAATACTAACCTGTTGCCACCGCCGCAACCCAAACCCAAGGATAACGGTGGACAAAAAGTCTGGAAAAGTTGTGAACAAAATAAAAAACAGATATACATACAATGAGAATGGTATGGTCTATCCCACCGCATAACACATCATTGAGGCTGATGATGCACTCAATACTGAGGACCCAACCTCAAGGATCCAGAGACCAAATCCTGGGTGACCTGCAAGCTCATAACGTTCCTGGCTGCTCCTGTGTCCAGGATAGCCTCCATGGATACCATATGAGAGCCCAATCAAAATTCGCAGGTAACAAAATTTTGCCTGATCTTAATTATTATCCACCTTGTGAGATATATCTGGGGGAAGGGGTACATTCCAGAATATCCCCCTGGGTCATCCTTAGGAGAGGAAACAGTGGTTTTGGCCACATAAGCCACCTCCACCTCCAGTGGCTGTCCAGTATTCAACAAAGCCACTTATGGATTCACTTACATCAGCTCCCAGAGCATCTGAATTAACCTCTTTAATACTCTCACCTGAGCAGAGAACATCAGGTCAGAGAGGCAGGAAAGTAGCACCAGGGATTAACAACACCCCACACTTACAATCCATCCAAGCTGGCTGATGAGGTGGTGAACCATAGACCTAACTCTTATACAATTGTTATAAAACAAAACTTCAAAGCTGTCTGGGTTAGGAGATACTCCCCAACTCTGTAGTAAAAACTTTAATTGAAAGAACTGGTCTCCTGTTTGTGCCACAAAACCAACACAGCACCCCAATTACGGAGAAGGGTGGAGAAAGAACTAATCTGGGGTCACTTTATTATGTCATGTAGTGTTCTGATAATAATAAACCTGGATGGGACTATGGGTGAGTGAGCCCTTAGAACACCAGCCAAAACTCCTCAGGTGCAGCCACCATATTGATGTATGGAACAAGAAGAAGGCCGCTATGAGGGCTAGCCAGAGATTACTAAGATTGGAAATCATTGCCACTAAATTTGAAGAAAAACTAAACTCACAAACAAACTTTGTTTTTTAAAGATTTATATTTAATCTAAAATGGAAGAAAGGAAAAATGTAGTGATAACAGTACTTGTTGTAGACCACTCCCAAATATTATTACTAAATAGGGAATAGGAATCAAGAGCACTAATGTCAATAATACTTTAAAATTAGTACTGGCAGATTGACATTCTGAATAAATGCCAATAATGGCTCATATCTGACCTACCCAGTCAGATTGTCATCAAATTTCTAGCAATAATATTCATTCTGCTACAATTACACTTGACATGATGATGTTGATGCCACCAGTGGACAGCAGGTTGCGCCCGTGGCTAGGCCACATATGGCCAGCCCATTGGGGGAGGGAAAAGGTTTATCACGCCTGTGCCTGCCAGTTTTAGGCTTGGTTGCACTAAATCTGGGGAAAAATGATGGATGGGGATCTTCAAGCCTGATAATAACTTCATCAATTTATTTTTGCTGAGATTTAGGATCAACTTTCTTGGTGGAAATTGAACTGGCAGTAGGACTCTCTTAGAGACAATTGCCGCCAAACTTCCATTGGCAATGGCTTCAGGCCACCTCCACTTCCTGAAAATCTCTTTAATTTTCTCCACAAACTCTTGGGTGGTGAAAGGGGAGCAGGTAGCATGATTTTAAGAGGATATTCTGTTAAACATCTCATTCACCACATGGCCAAATCGCCCAGGGTGACAAGAGGGACAGCCACTGGCTTGCACCTCTTCTTGAGTCTAATTGTAAATTCCTCCTGATTAAGCCACAAGGGTAGTTCTCCAAGGATTACACATACCTAGTCAAATGGAAGGGCTATCCCATCGAGGAGGCCATCTAGCAAAATGGCATCAGCTGTGCCCACTTCTCTGTAAAAAAGAGTTTTTTACCAAAAAGGGCATGACTTTAGAGTATGGTGATGTCAAATTTTTAGGCCTTGATTTTAACATTGCCTTAGTAATATATATATATAAGGTGTCAGGATTCACCATTTTTCTGGTTGAAGCTTCTTACTAGGGATCACAACTCAATAATATTCAAATATTAGTGAATGCTGAATTATGCTCCTCATTATCTTGAGGTGAACTTATTAAAAGCGTCAGGAGTTTATCCCAGATAGACTTAATGATGCTTCAATCACTGGCAGTTCATAATGAGAAGGATAAATTAATTAAAGTTAACTGATAGGTACCAATTTGACACTGGCAACTGATGCTGAGGATTTAAAGTTATTGTATTAATTAAATTGGGTTCATAGCAGAATATCAGTTTGACACTGAGACCTAATCATATGTTCATATCAGGATAACTGGCTACTTAATGCCAAGGATGATCCAATTGTATTGCCAGTGGACTGTTGAAGTGTCCAAAAATAAAGCAAGCGATAAACATTTAACTGGATAAGGCTACAAACTACTGGTTACTTAAGTCTGGGGACGTTTGATGATGTTTATAATATGTAATAACTGATATGAAACTATCAGAGATTAATCCCCTGATGACAATTTTAGTCTTATAATTACTGGCACCTAAAGCTGAGGATAATAGATTACCAATTAATCTTATTCTAATGAATTGTTATTTTTTTATTGGCAACCAATGCTGAGAGTTTCTCTAAGTAATGCATTTGATTGCCCTCTACCACTTAGTATCTTACATCCTGTTTCCCAAATTTTTTCGCTCCTCCCACTTTTAGCCATAGTACTTTAAATAATGTGAGGTTCAATCCCAATAAAGGGTCCTTTAAGTTACACCTAATCTAATATAAAGTTTTAATTTTCAATCCCTCTCCAACAAGGATCCAGGTTGTGAACTTAGGGGGAACTTTATACCCTCTTTCTTGGGCAGCGCAACTTAATAAACATACTGCATCTACCCTAGTGTTAAAATTCTTGGATGGCACCAAGTGAGCAACCCAAGCAGCCAGAATCTTGACATAAGGCAAGTTGGGAATTGACCCTAACATACTCTAATAAAAGCAAAATCAATTGCTTAAATCCCCTGACGAACTCAAGCTGATTAGCACTTGCTGGAAAAATTTCATAAATATTTAAAAACAATTAAATTAGTGCAAGAATTGAAACCACATGAAAATGCCATAATCAAACCTCAAAACTCATTTATTAGATCAATATTAAACCTGGCAATCGACCCAAAAGTTATCAACCTGAGTACCATAGCTCTTATTGAAAACCTATTAGCTGTGGGCATTTTGAAGCTTCCAGAGAAAACTTTGACAACTGAGCTTGAGTAAAATTGACGCAATTTTACAAAGCTTTTAACTTCTAGATCAATCTGGCCAGAGCTTTAAATCTGCAGGTGAATAGGTATATAAGGAATTCCCCTTCCCTGAAATCTTCATTTCTTTTTCTATAGGCTTTCAAATTAAAATATTTACCATTTAAATTTTTTGGCGTTTCATGGATTTGACTCTAGTCTGAACTCTAACTGGCAAGGCCTCCAACGTCAAGGAATCTGATATTGTCCTAAATCCCTGGCAACTGGGGTTTCTACTGATCTGTGTGGTACTGTCCCTTGACAGCAACCTAACCTACCTCCAGGGAGTTATGTTCAGTTACTCCTCTATCTATTTCATTGCATCACAGGTAAAGGCATGTGCATTGGCTAGTTTACCCACCAGTATTGCCTTACACTTTATGGAGGTGAACCATGACAATGACTCCCTATAAGAACATAAAACTAATACTCTTTGGATGCAAACACATTTAGCTTTCTTTTAAAAAAGTTTATCTGAGATTTAATGATTAACATCTGTCTAATAAATGAAGATGTAATCATAGTACTTAAGCTTTTGAAACCATAGGGCTAACCGTTCATCTGGGTCCTTCATTAAATTTATCTAATCAATATTGAAAGTTTAATTAGTGAAGTATTGTCTTTGAAAAGGTCAAAATCCTTAGTAATATAAAAGTACAGGCATTTTTCTAATTATTAAATGTTAAATAGTCAGGTAGCTTATAGAATCAAAAGTACAAGTCTTAAAATTCAGGTTTGGTCAAATCTTATTCTAGAGTTAAAATGTTCTAGAAGATAATCAAAAACTATTGCATAGGTACCCAAGCAGATAAATATTATACAACTTAGCATTTATATGTTTATATAAGAAGTTTGTTTTGAGCTTAAGGAAGGGATCAAACCATCATGTTTATGGCTTAATTAACGTATTCTATAAATTGTGGTTTAAAAAAGTTTTAGTTGCAAAACTTATGTTATCTAAAAAGATAAAATCTAGTAAATATTGAAGGATAAGGCTATCAAGATTCCGTCTTCCTATTAAGTTTTCACTTCCAGTAAAGCAAATTTGAAGCTTATGAAGGATAAATACTGTATACCAAAGTTCAATAATGAAGCATTGTGCATATATCAATATAAAGAGATTTTGAGTTGTCTAAGCTTTTGTGACTCAGTTCACCCTTTCAATGACTATAGGCCTTAATTTGGATTAAACATTTTGCAAATCTTCGTCAGAGAGTTTTCATTTTTTAGGATGGTAATATGTGGGCTTGTCTGCTCTTCTATAAAAGATTATTCCACTTATATCATTGACCTTATAATTCCATATTAACCTGTTTGTGGTACACAGGGGTGAGCCAAGACGTTACATTAAACAAGAATCTTTTTCTTTTTGTATAGATTTGAAGGGTGTCAAAAGATTTTTTAGTATTTTTAGCACTAGTGGTGCCCACCCAAAAGGGGAGCCACCATGCATCTTTACTTGTGAATGAGCCAAACAAAGGGATTATTATAATAAAAAAATCCTAATATAGCCTCTAAGTTATCAGCCTAGGAAGCCATATCAAATGGTGATGAAGCTTTAAGAAATTTTTTTTCCTGCACCCGCTTTAGCTTGTGGACCATGGCTGATAGCATAGGAGTTTGAGCATCAGTGCATGTGGCATAAGGAGGTATAGTTGGGGTTTCCTCATTAATGAGGCCTGCAGTGTCCATTGCCTCATCATATTGAGCAAGCTGATTAAAAGAATTTTAGTATAAGCATTTTTTGCATGGTATCAACATCATGATACAATGTTAATATCACTTTTTTGTCCTTATTTTTTGACACAAGAAACTATTAACCAATAGAAAATTTTAGATAGAACTAAATATTTCTTGTTCTAATTAAATGACTTAATTCTAGACTGATAGTTACTTAATCAATGGTACTAGAAGTTTTACAAGGTAATTTTCTAAGTCTCGCTTTAAGGGCCATCTAATAAGAGCAGCTGAAGAAGTAAAGGCGTACAAAACACAGAATATTAAATACTGATTCATGATCCAAGTCTTCTAAACTAAGCAAAAAAATCTTTGAGAAACAAGAGACTCTCCTATACTATAAGTAAATTACTCCAATTGATTAATTATGTTATATATACCAATGTGATTCAGAATCTGTACTGGTCTACATAATGAAAGACTTACAAGTAAAGAAATTTACACTGACTACGCGCGTTTTTGGTATTTTTTGAGAAGAGAAAACTTTTTTTCATATTTTCTTAAAAGTTCTTTATTTAGATTTTGTGGCTACTATGGTTTCTACATGAACAGCAGAGAATAAAGGAGGAAAATTTAATGTGCTCTACAGATAAATAATATCTCAACATTGTTAACTAAATCTTGATCACTTACAAACTAGTGATATATTAAAAAAGTTTTTTGCAAATTAGAATCTGATTATGAAATTTTCTTAAGATTTAATAAATGAAGTCAACATTCTTATAGCATAAAAAATAGTATAAACATCAAAGGAAATAACTTAAACAATTGAAGATCAGATATTTTTTATCAAATCTGTCAATAGCTAACTCAGTAAAGGAACTGTGTCACACTAATATTACTTTATTCATGGTTTGGTAATTCTCCACCAGATTGGTACTTCCTAAGCTAAAAATTCTACTTTAATTATTTTTCAAACCTTACTTATAGAAAATGGCTGTGGGGATTTTTTGGTCCTGATAGATACAGAGCAGGTAAAGTTTACCTGAAAGAAGATTAGATGGGAAATAGTGATTTCACATTAGATTATAGGTGAGGTAATTTTAGTCAATAATTTCAAACAAGCAATGCTAAAGTAACTAGCTAAATTAAGGAGTAGAATAATACTTTTTTCAAACAATATTTCACCAGTTTTCACTTTTTCTTGCCTAGTATCTTTGATATTAGGTGGTGTAACCAATTTATATATATGATCATATAAGCACACATTGCCTAATTATATGACTAATCAACATGATCCTCAATGAGAAATATTTGTAAATTTTATTTGAGGTGGGCTGACCTGGGGATGATACCGCACCAATTAGGGAAGTGAAGAAAATGGGAAAGGAGGGTAAAACCCAGAAAACCTCTATGCGCAGTGTATGATAGGCCAGGAACTCCATGGACCGCCTTTGCTATTTGCTATCTCGGTTCGGGGCATTGGCGCGCAAAACCAACACAGTCAAAATCGTCCCCTACCCAAAGTCCATTACCGGGATCGAACTCGGGAGGCAGTGGTAGAGGGTCTATACTTTACCACTGGGGTATCCTCCCTCAATGAGAAATATTAATCAAGCTTTTTATAGTTGACTAAAATGGGACCATCAGGAAGATAATATAATACCAAAGTTATTACCTATTTACTACAAGTACATCACCAATTTATTCCTTAAAGTTATCACAAGTAAAAAAAATTATATCATGAAAATAATTTAATTTAAATGGTAATAGGATTTATATAGGGGTATCCTATCTATAATATTTCCAAATACTGAAATCCTTGAAATAATTTAAATTTAGCGCTGGTTGTCAAAACCTCTGTTCCTTTAGAGTCTTTAGGTGTGTCTCCAATACTTCTGGGTTTAAAATTAATGGAGGGGCTAACCTTGTTTGATTAAATAAAGTTTAAAAATTGATAATAAAAAGACCCAAAATATGGCTTTTCTAAGATATCATGGCTCTTTTTATAATTTAATTATTTTAAAATTATCAGAGTCCTTCCACGAATTCTCATATTCTCAAATCATCATGAATACACAACATCTAAAACTCAATTAGGAGCATACTAATATTAAGTAATGATACTTTGAATAACATAATTGCTATCCATATTTTTAAAAAATATAGATAAAGTCCTTAGTTATTTCTAGTCCAGTGCTTCTTTACCTACATGGTGATGTGGCATTCTAATCTATATTAAAAGAAGATTTGATGATAAAGATTGTACTTAAAACTTTCCAAGAAGCAGGTTTTAATCTTTAACCCTCCAAATTAAACTTAAATAAGTAAATTTCATAATCTTAGAAATCCACTTTACAGGGGGTGGAAGGCGAGGCGGTAAGGGCGTACGGCTACCAACCTGAAGATTGCGGGTTCGATTCCCGCCCTTTGCACATCGATCGGGGTGCCAGCCAAAGGAAGCTATTGGCAGTTAGTAGGTCTAATAACACGAAAACCTTACCCATGACGTAACCAGAAAAATTTGAGTCCCAATCTGGAGGTGGAAAAACTTTCTTCGACGGAGTTGACCCTGTTCAGGTTTCATGTCATTTCTTTCTTTCGGTAATGTCTGTCCCCTGGTCGGCTTGCCTCAGTTAAATAAAAAAGAAATCCACTTTACAAGGAATTATTGAGTTATTATAAACAAATATACGTAGAATTATTATGAAAACCATTCTCTGAACAAACTGGTGTGGGTGTTTTCATATAATAGTGTTTTATAAAGGCGCTTTTCATTAGACCTTTGGTCATTGAATTCTCAATTACACGCCTGTTAAAGAAAACTATATATGAAAGATAATAAAAGGCGAGATTTTCAGATACTAAAGTGTTGAGAAAAACTCAACAGATAGTGTTAACCATTCGCCATTGGAAAAACTCTCTGAAATAGTCAAAGTGCTTATCAAAGTGCAAGCTTAGAGCATATGTGATAGCTTGTTTTTTGGCACTAGTGGGGCAAACAAAAAAGGGGGACATCCATGAGTTTTTACTCGTGGTAAGACAAACAATGTGATTATCTTTAGCAGAGAAACACTAATATGGCACCTTAGCTAATAGCCTAAGATGCAATATCAGATGGGGAAGGGGATTTTTATCAAGTGTGACTTGGAGGACATGTGAGAGGGTGGATTGAAGTAGAGTTGTAGCATCAGTGGCATGGGGCTAAAGGTTGTTGAGATGAAGATTTTCCTCATTGATGAGGCCAGCCATATGCATGGCCTTGAGATACTTGGCAAGTTGGAATTCAGTACGCTTAATTAACTCTGGTAAACATGAGAAGCTATTAATTTTGTTGATAGATTTGGGGGTAATTCAGGTTAAGAAGAGAAGGATTTGAAGCATCAATGCATTCGTGGCCTGCAGAAAATGCAATATCCTTGATTGGTGCCTGAGCTTTTATCAAGGAGTTGTGTGGGAAGTTCAGACAGAATATTTCATTGAAAAGTGGCTCCATAGATGCATGGAGTGCTTGGCAGTAAAAGATGTTGGCAGGGGCAGTGGCCACCTTAAAAGCCATCTTATTTAATGTTTTGTAAATGGGAAAGCCCATACAATGGCGGAATTGGCAGCATGGATATAAACTTGGTGGTTAAAAAATTCAGGCCAATCAAATTTGGCATTTGTAGAATATGCAACTTTGGCATCATCCCCCATTCAAGATTTTTGAATGGGTTTGATAGGGGAATATTCAGGATGTAAATGGGAACTGATTGTCTGAGGACAGGAGCAGTAGGCTATTGAACCTATAAAATCTGGTTGACTGAGGGATGATCTGTTACCTGATCCAAAACTGTTTTATTTATTTTTTTATTGGCTATCCCAGCGGAAGCTGAGGCCTCAGAAGGTGTTGGAAGGGGAGGTAGGATAAAACTCCATTTAAAAACAGATGCATATTCAGTGATGGGGCTGACGCTGGAGGGTGGGGCAGCAGAAGCTGCCGTGATGGCAGGGTTAGGGCACTTTCTTTTGAGTGATCAAGTCCAAAGCACAAGTGGCAAACTGAACATCCATTTTTGACGCGGACCCATAATGGGTGGTCTGTGGTGGAGCAAACAATGGTAAGGGGGAATGGCGAGGTGTGTGTCTATGTGATAGTTTCTTATGACAACCAAAATCAAATTGTGACCACCAATAGAAACTAAAAAATTATAGCCCCTAACAACAATCTAGTCCTTTTTATACCACTAAAGACCAAAAGTATATTTATAACTGACAATATTCAGATAATTTTATAATCAATTCAATGCTGAAAACAAAGCAAATCTCTACAAACAAGCATTTTTGTGAGATTGGAACAAGGTAAATTTAAGTAACAACAATTATACAGAAGCAACCATATGCACTCAAAGACCCATATGCGCCACAAGAGTTATGTAAATTAAGGTGCAGCTAAAGGCGTTTATAGGTAAACTGTGGGTCCAAAGTACAAATTAACATCCAAACCAAAATAAGAACAAGGAAGATCAGGTATTCAGTACCCACTAAGCCTGGAGCCATAATGTATATCATAAAATTATATTGAGACGCAACTAAGAATTATAAATAAACTTTTCTGTATTACTTTCCAAACTCAGAATTTACTATAACTACTATAATTATAAAACTTTTTTTAGTATAAAGACCTTATCACACAACTACTTTTTATGTTAGTTTATCTTGCTTTCATGTTTTCTAATGTTGTATAACTACTGGAAGGATTACTTTAAGAAGTTCTTGACTTAACATACTTGTCAAATAGAGATTTAAGAAAAAGGCACAGTGTGCCTAAGCATCAACATTGTCAAGGTCATTTTTAGGTAGAAACTTTGTTGAACATTAAATATCATGAGCTAAATTATATAATAACAAATGGAAATGACTCCAAATGGCCTGAAGGTGTACTTGTGAACAGATAAAAAACATAATGTCTCTGGCCTAGACCATACCATTAACCTCATGTGATGAGAAGGATGGAAATTTCTCAACTAGTGCTCACTACAGGGGCGCCATTAAGCAATATAGGAGTTTCCAAATAAGATATCATGAAATTTGACCTTAGAGATAAAGTCCCTAATGATTGAGATCTGAAGATTTTGAATAAAGGTTGATGTATTGAATCAACAAGTATCACAACTGGTGAATGAGCTGTCAAGAAGTAGACCAATGGAACAACGCAACTCATGGAAGGTGGCGGTAAACCAAATATAATATATAGTTTTCTTTTTGATAAAAAGAAGAACTATTATACCATCTGGATTATTTATAATCATATATAATGATTACCATGATATCAGCTAGTTTATTTGAAGCAGTCCTTGATAACATACACATTAAGTGTCACCCGCCTCACCAACCTTACCCAATCAGGATAGTTTACAATCAATAAAAAATCCAGTACTGATTACTCAATCTGACAGCAGAAATAAGCACCAAGTATAATTAAAACTTCTATGCCATATTTTAGTATTAAATTAGTCTGAACGAATAAATTATAGCCAGCTTTCTTCATCTCTGAGAATAGCATACATGGAGAAAGCAACAAATGGAAGATTCTCCATGTTCACTGTTATATAAGCAGAGAAGCTTAAGAAGTTCTTGTAAGCACTCTTTAAACTCACCATACCTGGAATAATATTAAGAGTATCCTTATATACAAGTTTTAAAGCGCTAAAGCCGCTATAAATGAGGCAGGATTCTCTAACCATGCGTATGTGATGAAATGAGTAAGCTGTTGATTATGAAAATTTCGCTCTCTCAAGGAATAGCAGCTTTTGGCCACTTGATTACTAAATCTGGTCATCGTAAAGATGGTTTTTCTAAGTTTGTCAGAATAGCTTCTCAACTTCTTATTATCATGACCTTAACTGTGAAACCAACCAACTCGCTATAGATCATCAAAAAAGTCTATTGATTAAAGGCTATAATAAGACTTATTCTAAACATTAGAGACATCAGATGCGCCAACCTGAACGTAAAACTGTTTGCATTATCCAGAGTATTTAAGCAATACTAAGGAGTGTGTATATTTTGCAAAATAATACCCAAACACAATATAGGTCAAGTGCAATAATTGCCAACAAGAAAGAAAATTTTTAGAATAAAAAGAAGAAGAAAAGAAGAACTAACTACAAGAAAAAAAGTTTTGTCAGTCAACTGAATGGTTAAACACTTATAGGACAATGATGATTAAGCTTGTTTAGTTTAGAGTCTGTTACTATGTGATCAGAGATTCAAATTAAAGAGAATTTTTCCCATTTGCGCTATATATTATTAATTATGAAAAATTATAACAATACTATTTGGCTCAAGGTTCTAAAAACCTATATTGATGATCCCATAGCAAATGGTTAAAAATTATTGACTCTACCTTTAAGAAGTTTTAAAGAAGACCAATATACACGCAAATCTTTTGAAGTGTCTTGGAACTCAAAGAGTTAGGAGGATTCAAACAAAAAGTCAGTGAAATATTTATTTCAGTTATGGTGAGTAAAAAAAACTTATAAATTGGAAGCAACAATATACAAGGTCAATTTACTTGTAGTCTTAAATACTAGTGCACCTGTAAACATCATGTCATCAAATTTCTGAGAAGAGTGAAGTTTGCACCAAATATTACATACTAAAATAAATTTAAAAGCTGAAAGGACTAAACTAAACAAAATCTTTGCTTATTCCGTACTATATTATGATTTAAATGTATTATATTGTTAGTTTCTGCTGCGATACTTGTTAATGCAATATTTAATCTATATGAGAACTCTATTTTTTTAGTACTAGATGGTTGAGAACTCTATTCTTAGTAAAGTTTGGAAAATCTATTATGATAAGAATACATTTAGTCTTCTCAACCACCAAATACCATTAATATTCTAGGATAAGGAGAATGAGGAGTTTAAATAAAAAGTATGTCTTGTTAGAACTTCTCATTCAGTTTTCTAGTTAAATTTAAATTAATACAAAAGATGACAAATAACTACTTCCTATTGTTGAAGATGAGTCAGGACTACCTTTATACAACAGTAAAAAGTTTACTAAACAAGAAAATTAAAGTATGATGCTTATTGTAATTAGCATGGATATACCAGAACAAACAATGCTTAAGGTATACTGTATCAAAGGAAAAAATACTAAGAGTCACTAACTATTCCCAGGTCCTATGACTCCAGTTACAAAGAGAGGTTAGGGTTTGCCCTAGGAACATTATTAAGAACCCTGTACAAGTTAAGATGAGCAAACAATAGGAAAAGCTAAAATAATTGCTGCCAAAGTAGATTCAGTTCATGAAATAGCTGGCACTTAAGAGTTTGGGTTACAAGTGACAAATCATTAAGGGGAACATGAGCTTAAACAACCCTTAGACTAAAATGAGGAAATTTTTAGAATGGATCATGTTGTAAATTTGAACGTTATCACTAGGATCTGTTGAGCTACTTGCACAGGTTGAGCCCTCTGAGCAACAGACGGATGATGTGGAGATCGTCGGTCCTTTGGATACACTTAGAAATATATTAAAAATAGGAACAATTGCCCTGACAGTTCTTTTATTTATTTTATACATACAGTATCCTCGCTGTCCCATCTTGTCTGCCCTAAAAAAACTGCCTATCTCAATCGCCCATTTCACTTATATAGATCAGCTGCAGCGATACTATTTCTCATTGCTTGGGTTATCCTATTCCACCGATTTTCCTCAGATTTGACTTGTTATTTTAATCTGCTATTGCCTTATTTGTAGGCGATTTACTTTGTATTTGTCAAACATCAACATCGCCTATCACCTTGTTGCCTTATATAGAGGCGATC